>JAQGCC010002673.1:0-17597 GCA_034698905.1 Xestoiulus laeticollis | reverse complement strand
GTGCCACTACCAAATTAATCAACCAATCTCAGCTTCCTAAAACATCCACCAGTGGCGCTGTATGTCGTTATGATATCACGGATGTAATTGAAGTCGGTGCCACTACCAAATTAATCAACCAATCTCAGCTTCCTAAAACATCCACCAGTGGCGCTGTATGTCGTTATGATATCGCTGATGTAATTGAGGTAAGTGGTGCTGCCAAATAAGTCAACCAAACTGAGCTTTGCAAAACATTCACCAGTGGCGCAGTATGTCATTACGATATCGCTGATGTAATTTAAGTAGGTGCCACTACCAAATTAATCAACCAATCTCAGCTTCCTAAAACATCCACCAGTGGTGCTTTATGTCGTTTTGATATTGTGAGTATCCACCAGGTCGTCCAAACAATTTTTATCCTCTGGACCACATTTCTTCGCTAAGGTCAGGTGCACACAAGCGATACGGATGCAGTCTTGCGATTCGGCGAGATGCTATTTCGAATGATGTGCTGCATGCGCGTTAACGATGTGGTACCGCATCAGCAGTGGAATATTAGCGCCTTGTGTAATCACAAGACAGCACCGCACAGCACATGCACCACTCGTGTGCACTAAGCCTAAATTTCCCTGGCTATCGGCTGATGCTCAACCAGTTACTCATATGCGACTCACATGCATCCGCTTTGAATTATTGCTTTCCTCAGATATGAACTTACTTTTATCAGCCGTTTTCTTTTCGTTGTCCTTTTCCAAATCCTCCTTGACAACTAAAGGTTTCCTGAAAAATATTTTTTCTACGGCCAGGTAGATGACACCCGCAATCGCTGCCGATGTGCCCATGAACCGGAAGGTGTCTCTGGCCCCAAAATGACCCATCAGCAAACCTCCGATGAGACTGCCTGATCCTCTCCCTACAAAATAGTAAACATTTTGAGAATATTGGCTTGGTTTTTATATTAGGGGTACTCAAATCAAGGGTTCGTTTGTCACATTTCTTACCGAAGCCATAGTGAGTTCCTCCGATGGCCCCTTGCATGGTGGCCAAAAGGGCTTTGGGTGCCAAGAGGGTGCTGTACTTGACCGCTGCAACCCACAATACGTGCAAAGTGAAAATCTCCATGGCTTCAAAAGCCAGACACCACCAGGGATTGCTATCGGAGAAGTAAGAACGAGGAATTAGAATTCAAATAGAAAAGGCACCACCGCAAGGCGCAAATTCAACGCGAATGGAATTGCGTAGGATTTAAGCATCAAGCATGTACTTACTATATAAAGGAATAGCCAATGTAGCGAATGCAGTAAAACATAAAAGCCGTGAAAACGACGTTGACGTGGCCCACTTTTGCGATAATGTTTTCGGCGAAGAATAGTACCGGTACGCCGATGCCGGATCCAACGGTTAGCGTTAAACCTTAAAAGTATATTCAAAAGTTTGCATTTGAATCGTGCTTGGAATGCTGAGAGGAATTGAAAACTTCCGCAAGATGGTCGAGTGATAGCGACTTCTATTAACTAAAGAGGTCATAAAAATGAGTCGTTTTTGTGCATTTTATTAAAAAAAACACTGTTAACGTATATACTATAGTCATTTTATAACGTATACTATAGCTTAACGTCTAAGAAATATAGAAATAGCGGTTTTCAGACTGCCAATCGATAACAATTCTGATCTGCTTTATGACACTTTTCGCTTATTGTATTGGCCATCGGTTGGCGTATCGTAGTGTGATACGCATGCTCAAACTCCCTATTGTTATCATTTAACATAACATATTGCTCACAGCGGTCAGCACTGATCTACGCTAATGCGGCCGTCTTCGTAAAGACTGTGCATGTGCCGTTAATGCTGAGCATCGGTTACATTGTCGGCTCTCTTGCCGATTAATTGCAAAATATACACGTATATCGTTATAAAATGACTTAAAATGAATTTTTGTATACTGATGTTGAACTGGATGTAAATTGTAGTGTAAGAAGTAAAAGCCTGAAGAAGGACTTGAGTCCGAAACGTTGCGTTAATAAAGAAGATGATATTTCTATATTCTGGAGATTGATTGATTTTATGATGTAATAGCCAAGGAAAGATGGAACTTATTATAAAATGACTCAAATTTAATTATAAAAATACAGATTTTGATTTTAATTCATTTACGAATTACGATATCAGACTTTGGTTTGGAGTACCAATATGTCGCAGGAAGCCTTCAAATCGGATTCAAACTTGTATTCTAAGGCTGAAGCGTCATACCAGATTTGTTGTTGTTCTGTGTATCGCGAGGGCGCAACATGCATTGTAGCTGTGTTTCGCTCGTTGCGATTCCAACTACCGCATCAAGCGCAAAAAGCGCGTCAGTGAATCGTAATGTTGCCGTCCGCTCCAGCGCTTTGGCGCGATTGAAGCACGAATTGAAATGTATCCCAGGCGAGTAATTTTTGATGGACGATAAGCGCGTCTGCTTGACGTTCACGTTTCCAACTCGCTGGATTACGTTTGCACAGTATGCTACACAACAGCGTTGTCGTTAACGTGTCGTTGTATGACACAATAGCGGGTTTGAGCGCGTCTCCCTTAATGTCACGTCAATTGATTTACCTTAACGAGAACGCATTGGAAAAACATACAGTGCTGTCAATGTGGTTAACGTTAAGGGAGACACGCTCAAACCCGCTACTATCAATCTTTCTATTAACATACAAAACTTGGTGCCTCCTCGAGTCCTTGGAGTTAGCCACTTGGGCTTCTTAGCCGCCCGTCATCTTTACACCTAAACAAGTGAAAAACCAAAAAATTGCCGCCCCTAAAAATGTGCCGCCCGGTGCGAACCGCCCCCCTCTAGGTACGCCACTGCCTTAACGAGAACGCATTGGAAAAACATACAGTGCTGTCAATGTGGTTAACGTTAAGGGAGACGCGCCAAACCCGCTACTATCAATCTTTCTATTAACATACAAAACTTGGTGCCTCTTAGTAGCATTTGCTACAGGACTCGCGCACTGTCCAGTCGTCGAGAAATGCGCTTGAATTTTAGCACCTAAGAATAGTACGGAATTGTGTTTTCAATTCATCTAAAATATCAGTTTACGTTAAGATTTCTGGTCTGCGGTATAAAAATCATAACATCAACTACAAAATGGACATTGTTGATAGCGCTAAAGCAGAGACGAGGTTGCTTACGGACAACGGAAAGCCGAACAAGAAAATCTGGAATATTTTCATTGTTTATTTACTTGAAACCTTTGGGTAACTTAGTCAGAGATTTAAATTTGTTGATGTCATGTCTTGTTTTCTCCTCTTTTGTTCTCCTTGAAAAGTAGATTTTCAAATTCCTCCATCAATTGCTGTACATAACAGTCCTCTGTCGCATTGCGCTTGACATTTGCAAATTCAGATGCAACGAAAAGGGATTAGATTATATTCTTGCATGGGATTGAAAGGTTGTGTTATTTAAGGGCAGGAAAGACATTTTGGAAATAATGTTGCATTTCAAATGGATTTCAACTGGTGCATGGGATTATTTGTGGTGAATTAAATTCTCTTGCAGGGGAAATTTCTCCTGTTTAGATTTGAGCTTGAAAGAGCTTGATCGATTTATGAAGATGTCATCTCTACATTTTTTATATTTTTTTTGCTTTTCTTTGTCAGTGTTTGAAATAGGAGGAGAGGGTGTCAACCCTTAAAGGTTTATGACTCAGGTTATACAGCTTTCGTTTCTATCTCAATAAATTCAAAAGTTGTTCTTTGCAAGCACCTCTGGAAACTTTATACCCTTCTGGGGAATCCACTTGACTCTAGCTAGCTAAGGTCGTGTCCATATTACTCGGGTCATTGTGGTTCTTTGTTGCCAAAATTGAAAAAAAAATATGGATTTTTGCTTTTTCATCCATGTGAATGCAAAATCAATATTAGATTTTTGGGAAAGTGTGAATTTGACATGTTTTGGTGCTAATGAATTAGCTGATTACATTGTGATTAAACAATTTTTCTATAAATTATAAATGCTGAATTTCTATTACATATGTAATTATTTCTGCAAATTTCAATAAAAATTATTTCCACAAATTTGTATACAAAAATGTATACAATAGGGGTACTCAAGTTCATCATCGGTCATCTGAGATTTCGTATTATTTCGTAAACAGGCCCGTGCCTAATCACTTGCGTTCTAAAACAGATTTTTAGAACGCACGTGATATATTTTTCGAATTAAAATCGGTTTTTAGAAAGCACGTGATAGATTTTTAGAATTAAAAATTGGTTTTTAGAAAGCACGTGATAGATTTTTCGAATTAAAAATCAATTTTTAGAACGCACGTGATAGATTTTTCGAATTAAAAATTAATTTTTGGAACGCACGTGATAGATTTTTCGAATTAAAAATCAATTTTTGGAACGCACGTGATAGATTTTTAGAACTAAAATCGAGTTTTAGAACTAAAATCGATTTTTAGAACGCACGTGATAGATTTTTAAAACGCACGAGCCTGTTTACGAAATAATACGAGATCTCAAATATACGATGATGAACTTGAGTACCCCAATTATTTCGACAGTTTTCTATAAACTACAAATTTCTTAAATTATTTCTACAACTTTTTATGCACTAGACATTTTGTTATACAATTTCTATAACTTTTTCTATAAATCATCCTACTAATTTCTGTATATCATTTCTACAGTTTTTCATAAACTAAAGTTTTATAAATCATTTCTCCAATTTTGTATAAACTACAAATTCCAATAACATATATTTCCATAATTTTATGTCTACATGTAGACATTTCTTCAATAATATTACTTATACAATTTCCTATAAATATTTCCTCAAATTTCCTTAAATTATTACTAACATTCCTACATGGACATAAATTTGCATCATTTATAAGCGTCCGTACATGTTATTACCCACGTACTTCATATCCATGTTAAATTTTTACTTGAGTGTCCAACTAGGACCATTATTTAAGGCCCTTAAATATAAGCAGGCCCTATAGGAGACACAATATCAAATACCTGGTTATGGCTTTGTGTCACCAAATTTATTTTGGCCTACTTGAAAACGTTTTTGACCTTTCTTAAAATGAAACTGAAATCAATATCATATATGACTTTGATAAGCTCACATGTTTTGCTTTTCTCCAGAGTTACATTACATGTAGGGCTACCAGGGCCCACGTTACAATAAATTGTGCAATGGGCCATTTTCAAGAACGCTCACAGTATAAAATCGTCTGAAATTGATGTGACTCAAGGGAATTTCATACCACTTAAGTGTATACATGTAGGTGTATAAAACCGTGACAGGTCCGTTGTTTTTGAGGTCAAACAGCTTTCTGATCCCAAAGTCCAGGTTATTGGCTCTGAAGAAAGTGAAGTCAATGCCCGAATAGTTTGTTGTCTATCAAGTCATACATGTATGCCAGGTTTTCAGACCTAGTTCTTATCAAACCCCTTGAACATTCTCCCCCCCCTTAGTTTTAACCCTCCTATAACCACCTTGTTTTTGAACTCACATGACCATCTTGACCCCAAAAAGATTTGAAACATGCACAATGAATATTTTACTTGTTATATTGCTTTCACTAAGTTTATCAACTGAAAAGACCCCTAAATTTCAACATAGTTTCACTGTATATATATAATTTCAGAAAATATGTTGACTAATTTTTATGGTGGATAATTAAAATTATTCCAGGTACTGTTATTAAAATTATTTATCTTTATGAACAGGATTCATCTAGCTATGAATTGCTAAAAAATAATATGTCTATATGATTTTGAGAAAGTGGCCTTAGGACTTAAAGCTGAATGTCAAATAGAAATGCATTCGAGTTAATTATTTTTTCCTGGAAATTGAATTATGGGTATTCCCGTGGTGTTAAAATTATATCCAAGGTCGTATATTATAATTATTCAACTTGTTTTTTTACATAAGACAAGTCTCACTTTTTTCTTGACATTTCCTTAAATGCTGTAATGTTTTTTTTTATAACATACTTATGCAGGTCCTACTTGTCATTAAAAAATTATAATTGTTGGGAATCAGCTTATGAAAGCTGGAAATTTGAATTTGCCGCCTCCCAAAGAAGCCAACGGAGGGCGCCACCTTAGAGTGTAGGGAAATTCCCTGTTTCTTATGTTTTCTTTGTTTTGTCACCTTAATGCCTAGCCACATCAAGGAAACATTTTCACGAAACATGAAACTCGAAAGTTGTTATGAAATGTTGCATATGAAATATTTTGATACTTATCTGGTGCAACATGTGCCGTGAAGCAAGGTGTCTTAAACCAATGTGCACTGCTTAAACATTTCATGAAACATTTTCAAGTTTCATGTTTCATGGAAAAGTTTCCTTGGTGTGGACTAGGCATAAGGAAGTGTTCCTATACACGCTTGAAGCGTAATACTTATCTGGTGCAGCATGTGTCGCGAAACAAGGTTTCCAAACCAATGCGCACTGCTGAAACATTTCATGAAACAGTTTCAAGTTGCATGTTTCATGGAAATGTTTCATTCGTGTGGACTAGGCATAAGTATGTGTTTCTATACACGCTTCTAGCGTGATACTTATCTGGTGCAGCATGTGTCGTGAAACAAGGTGTCTCGACCAATGTGCACTGCTGAAACATTTCAAGAAACAGTTTCAAGCTTCGTGTTTCATGGAAATGTTTCATTGGTGTGGACTAGGCATAAGGATGCGTTCCTATACACGCTTCAAGCGTGTCAACGTGCTGGTGCGGACGACAAAGGTCCGATTAACTGACGTGCCTTAGCAACTTGAAACGCTGGTTTGAATCGGGACGCTACAACGCCTGTGGCTCCCTCGCGATACACAATCAAACAACAAATCTGGTATGGCGCTTCAGCCGTCCCTCTATGTTATAGCACATTTTATGGTTTGAATTCTCAATGGCAACATTGCCAAGTCCGAATACCCATGATTTAGTTCTAAATATGAATGGTAACAAATATATCACAGGGCAAGATTAAGTTATCGAATTTCATTTATAGGCTATATTTACTTGTTATAGCTATTAGAGAGAATCGTGGTATCTGGTCACACCCATATCATGAACACTTAAGTTGGGAACGAGAGTATTGCGTGAATCAGAACAGCTTTTAGCACATTAGGGACTTACAAACGGCGACTTTCCTCTTTCACGTCCACTTCGACTTTCGAAGTGGTTTATAATGCGCATGTGCCAAAAACGAAAACTACTTTTTAAAAGTAACTTTTTCTAAGTCACAAAAAGTGACTTATTTTAAATAAGTGCATGAATTCCAAACGACTTATTCGTCTGCTAGCACTATGCAGCTATAGTGGCTTGACTGACGTCACGATTTAGTAATAATAAATGATGCGTTATCTAATGACCTTAAGAAAGTACTTTTTTAGTTAGAATGTACTCACCTAGTAAATATTTCGGACTGTTCAAATCCAAGAGATACCAATAGAGGAATACTTCCACAAAGCCCCACATCGTACCCAAGACGAAAAGGGCCACGAACAATACGTCTGCTCGTGGTGTTTTTATAAGACGGTAAACTGTTTTCAGGTTGGTTTCGGAAGACAGTTTTATCTTGACTGTTAATAGTAGTGATATTAAAGCCGTCATCACCATTAGGAAATCTTGCACGTAAAATGTAGGTGCATAGTTAGGATAATCTGAAAAGATAGAATTTTATTATTTAATAAGGAGACAATGTATTTCCAGTTTGGTAAAGTCGTGCAGTAGAATTCGTTTATAACGATCCTGGATATGCGATATTCCGGGTATAACGATTTCGAACAATGTGTTCGGTTTGTCCGCTATCTTACGTACTGTAATTTTTTTAGGATATAACAATAATCCGGACATAGCTATATCCCATTTAAAAAAATGCTCCTTTCATTCGCCTATAACGATTTTCTCAGATTTCCTCCTCCCTTTAAAGGGGAATTCTCATTTTCTAAGTGCATGAACATGTAATGATAGCCTGCGTGTAATGTAATGACAAAAGGAATATTTATAAGCGATCTAAAATCTTACCAACGAAGCAATGACATTTCAAAAAGCAGTTTTTTTCGTATTTGTGTTAAATTTAAGTCAAATTTAAAATTTACTATAGCCTATTATATATTAATATCACTGATACCAATTATTTTAATTTTGAAATCTGAACCTGGGCACTTTATTAGGAATATTGTCAAATGAAAAAAAATTGAGATGACTCACGCAGGTACTACACGCAATAGGCAGGTGGTCACTATACAGAGCATATTTATAATGGAAATGCATTGCATTAAAACCATTTTAAGATAAATGGTCACTTTTCACAGGTTTTTCTCTAACCTGTAAAAATTGCAAAAATTTTGTCAATTGAACTTCAATGGTTAGAACTTGCGCATCTTACCGTCATTATCTGAGACGTAGTCCACGAGAAAGCCGGCAATAGGTGGGAAAACAGCAGTGGCCAAGACTGACCAAAGACGTTGTTTGCCATAGTCGGTGTCATTCTCTTCGATAAGATGCAATGTGATGGAGTCCAAGAGCACGTAGCAACTGCTCATAAAGATGGAGGCGAGGATTCTTATGACCAAATACAACCAGAATGTCATTTGTCTGTCACCGCACTCTCCGGTCCAAAGTTTGTGAATCAAAGGAGGTGTCGCGCACATCAGAGTGCAATTGTGCCTCAACATCGATGGACAATTTGTTGAATTGTTGGATGAAATGTCCTTTTCTGCTTTCACATTGAACAGCCGAGGATCCGTAGCGTTCGCATCGTTTATAATAATTACGTATTGTCCGGTGACATTGTCGTAAGAGATGCAAGTGGACCTGCCATCTTGTCCTCCGCACAAAGAAATGTCACCGTTGTCTCTTCGCTGTCCATTGTCCACCGAATAAGAATAAGGATTTGGACATTGGCTAATGCAGTCTGTAAATTCTAAAGTGGTCTTTTCAGATATGGAGCAATCTTCCGAAGGAATGTCAAATGTGATGTTCACTCTCTGATCCTGGTTGGTGCAGGACAATACTCCTTTGTCCAAACTGGCCCCTGATCTGACATTTGGGACCCACAGTAATGCGGTGTGTAAGGCACCGGTCATCAGAAGTGCTACGAAGAGCAAGACTCTGTAGCAACCGAATTTATCACCGATGAAACCTGTATTTAGTAGATGTAACAAGATCAAATTTCAGCTAAATGAAAAAGAATCATTGGATTTCTAACAATTAAATTCAACCCTTGTATTAAACAATGGAGGTCTTACCAAAAAATAAGTACTGCATTAATAAAAAAAATTGCTAAAAAGTGAATTGGTCTTAAAGTGTCTTTATAGAAAATTGTTAAAAAGTGTCTTTAGAGAAAATTGTTATAAAGTGTCTTTATAAAAATTGCTAAAAAGGGAATTAGTTTTAAAGTGTCTTAAGAGAAAATTGTTAAAAAGTGAATTGGTCTTAAAGTGTCATAAGAGAAAATTGTTATAAAGTGTCTTAAGAAAAAATTGTTGAAAAGGGAATTAGTCTTTAAGTGTTTTAAAAGAAAATTGTTTTAAAGTGTCTTAAGAGAAAATTAAAAAAAGTGAATTAGTCTTAAAGTGTCTTAAGAGAAAATTGTCATACAGTGTCTTAAGATAAAATAAAAAAAGTGAATTGGTCTTAAAGTGTCTTAAGAAAAAATTGTTAAAAAGTGAATTGGTCTTAAAGTGTATTAGGGAAAATTAAAAAAAAGTGAATTAGTCATAAAGTGTCTTAAGAGAAAATTGTTATAAAGTGTCTTAGGAGAAAATTGTTAAAAATGAATTAGTCTTAGTGTCTTAAGAGAAAATTGTTAAAAAGTGAATTAATATTAGTGTCTCAAGAGAAAATTGTTATAAAGTGCTATACTCATTAAAGTGTCTTAAGATATAATTGCTAAAAGGTGTCTTAGTCTTGTGTCTTAATGCATTTTCATTTAGTTGAAAGTGCCTTAAGATATAATTGCTAAAAGGTGTCTTAGTCTTGTGTCTTAATGCATTTTCATTTAGTTGAAAATGCCTTAAGACATAACACTAAGACACTAAATTTTTGGTAAGAAGTGCATTAGTCTTTAAAATGCCATTAAGGCTTAGATATGATTACATTTATCAAAAAGTGTCCTAGTCATTTGCCTGAAGAGATCTTTATTTTTTAAAAAGTGTCTTAAGGCACAAGACTAAGATACTTGGCTAACTTTTTGCTAAGACAAGTGTCTTAGTTTTTAAAGTGTCTTAATATATAATTGTTAAAGTGTCTTGGTCTTAATTAGGCTTAAGATTAAAGTACAACTTATTTTTGTGCTAATTAGGATTTATTTCAGAAAAACAACCCTTGATTTTTAATTGAAACAGCAGGCAAATTGTCAAATTTTAAAAAATTTAGTCTTCGTGAAGGTCAGTGAAAAATTGGCTTAAAAAGTCATGGATTTAATTATACCTGATACTGGTGGTCCCACAAACATGGCTACTGGTAAAATGGCGTGTATTATTGCTGTTTCGTTAACAGATATGCCTATTTGTTTCATATGAACTGCCAAATATGGAACCAGAGAATGGGTTGCTATAAAACAAAAAAAAATGTTACAATTAATAATTGTTTCATAATGATTTCAACGGAAACATTAAAAGCTGTAATTATATCTCCGGTAGTCAAAATCTGATTACATAATTTGTATAGTAGTTTTTTGGGTTTTTCCATATGTTTGCTGTACCATATTTAACGTTCATTAAGTAGTCTTGCCTGATTTTTATTATGAGTCATCAATTTATGTTAAAATTAACCTTGGCAAAGCCAAAATAATGCTCATCCTTAAATGCAATAACAAAAAAAAAAAACATTACCGGGTTCAATTTCCGCCTGTTGTCTAGTCACAAATAACGAATCATGTTTATGAGAATCGTGAATTATAATTTCATATTTTTGGGAATTATTAAATGTCAGAAATATGACTGTAGAAAAAACTTACACTGCAAACGTATCCTGGTTTGAATAAGTGAAAAAGTTAAAATCTCTGGGAAATTTTAAAATTTGAAAAATGGTTTATCAACAAAACATATTTTTCTTATTTTTAACAGTAATATAATTCTACTGAATTTATATTAGGGGTACTCGTGTTTATCATCGTACATCTCAGATTTCGTATTATTTCGTAAACAGGCTTGTGCGTTCCAAAAACTGATTTTTAATTTTAAAAATATATCACGTGCGTTCCAAAAACTGATTTTTAATTCTAAAAATATATCACGTGCGTTCTAAAAATTGATTTCTAGTTCTAAAACCGATTTTTAATTCTAAAAATATATCACGTGCGTTCCAAAAATTGATTTTTAGTTGTAAAAACTGATTTTTAATTCTAAAAATTTATGATATATAATATATCATTTATCATATAATTTTTATTCTAAAAATATATCACGTGTGTTTAAAAAATTGATTTTTAGTTCTAAAAACCGATTTTTAATTCTAAAAACATATCACGTGCGTTCCAAAAATCTATTTTAGAACGCACGTGATTACGCACGAGCCTGTTTACGAAATAATTCGAAATCTGAGATGTACGATGATATGATGAACTTGAGTACCCCTATTGATAGAATTTATATAAAAATATAGATTTTAATCCAACATATTTTTTTATAATTTATGTGAATTTGCGTATAATTTTTATATTACACACGTTTTGTGTTTAAGATTTAAAACATCCTTCAATTTGTGGAAATTCAGATTTCAGCATCTGCAATTTAATTAACTCGTTAAATATTAAAATGTTATACTACAGAGCTGGTTCTTTTCAAAAATAGTATGGTAATTTAGTGGCTTTGATAATTTGATAAAATGAGGCCTTGATAACTTAGAAATATGCTTGAAAATTTCCAGTAAATTTCCTGGAAACGGCTTACCAATCAAACATTCTGTTACACCTTTTATTAACTTACCACTATTATTAAATCAACATTAATATTAAAATCAACATAGTGTCAATAGCATTTTTTTAAAAATAATTTTAAAAACCATAAGTTTATTAGTATTTAGGCCAATGCCTTTCATAATAAGTTCTATAGTAGAATTTAATACCTGTAATTATAATTTTAAATTCGCTCCAATTCTCATTGATTTGGGTCAATGAAAATTCTCCAGATTTAAAAACCAAGAATTATAGGCTGGGTGTATAATAGAAATGCTCTTCCTGGAATTTCCTACATAGCCTACATAATGTATATAAAGTTAATTGAAGCTTTCCAGACACCTTTTTGAAGGTACATGTTACACCTATAATTTGTTTTATATTAAAATTAAATAATATCACGTATTTTGGCGTTTGATTTAAATGAATATTTTTTTGTGGTTGAATGATATCATTTGAGGTGCAGTAATTCGATGTTTATCTGGAATGTCAGGATGTTTGAAAATTCATAAGATTACTAAAGAACAGGAAAACCTGAAAATTTATGCCTTTTAAGTTTGAATAGATTAAATTTAAGAAAGTTCGAAACAAAAAAGTTTAAGAATCAAACTAATGCTGTAAGGAATCAAAGATGCTTGTTAGAAACCAAACAAACATTTTGTAATAAACAAAAGCTTTTATAAGAAACATCATTTCTTTTCGCTTTTGTTTCTTACAAGTTTCCAAAACTTTTGTAAGAAACAAAAAAAAGTTTATAAAAAACCAAAACAATATTGAATGCTTTACATACAAAATTTCGTAAGAAACAAAAAATATAGTTGAAAAACAAGTTTATAAAAAAAAAACAATATTGTAAGCATTTACATGGTTTCTTAAGCCGCATTCACACTACGCCAAAATATAAAACATAAAACAGCACAGTTTTGAAAATCTGTTTTACAAAACACATCTCGGAAAAAATTATGCAACATACCGTTGACACTGCAAAAACAAAGATGGTCGAATTGATTTTTTTCCTAATGCCCATCACTATTCCATGTGTGAGTTTCAAGATTTATCATTTAATATCAATTACAGTAACATGCTTTACCTTTTTTTTAACGTTTTTTACCTTTTCAAATTGAAATCGGCGATGCCTTTGGGCAATACTAAATAGAAACACGCGCTTATCGCTTTTATCGTTTGCCACAATATGTGGAAAAGCTAACGGTTGTTGGTTGAAGCGCCGTCATGACGTCATCACAAAACGATGTTTCCTAAAATTCCTTTGATCTAGACCGACTCTTGCCGGATCGCGAAAACTTGGTAAGTGTGAATGCGAATTTCCAACATGTTTTACGTGTTTCACATATTATGTTTTATGTTTCCGCGTAGTGTGAACGAGGCTTTAAAAACAAAATGTTGTTAGAAAAAGTTTATAATAAACGAAAACAATTTTGTAAGCATTACATAAAAAATTGTTGTAAGAAACCATACATCTTGTAAGAATTACACTTTATAGGAAACAACATTTTTGTAAGAAAATTATTTTTTTAAGATGCCTAACATTATTTAAAAATTGAAATGTTATAAACAGCTTTTTTGTAAGAAAATTATTTTTTTAAGATGCCTAACATTATTTAAAAATTGAAATGTTATAAACTTTTTTGTAAGAAAATTATTTTTTAAGAGGCCTAACATTATTTAAAAATTGAAATGTTATAAACTTTTTTGTAAGAAAATTATTTTTTTAAGATGCCTAATATTATTTAAAAATTGAAATGTTATAAACAACTATTTTGTAAGAAAAATATTTTTAGAAGTTAAACATTTTGTAAGTCAATTGTAAAAAACAAAATTGTATATTTCTTAAATAATTGAGTTTCATACATCGGAGTTAGTTTTATGGTAGAGTTGCATGAGTCTGTATCCAAATTTAATTATTATAAATTAAAATTGAATCACATTTTCTTTCAACATTAATGAGTTGAAAGGCGTTGAACCCAAGTGCAAAATGCAAATTAAGGCTAGATAATAAAAACCAACTTTTGCCTTAAATAATCTCCTTTATAGAGGAGTTTTCATTTACGCAACATGGACCGTTTATGTAATTTATACATGTTCAGACCATGAATTAATGAACATCATAAATTACTAAGATGCAGTCTGCTAATTAAAGTCCTGTTCATTCGTACGACAAATGACTCGTTTAAAAAGGCTAATGACTTTTCCCTAGAGTACCGTATTTTCTTCCAGACTTTACATCATTGCTGGACCACGATATCTTTGACAACATTTTTGCCTACATGTACTTAACATTTGCTTATATAAACAGCTGATGTCCATCTTGCTCCTATCGCTTCGATTAGACTTAATTAAAAGTGACTCCTTAGGGACCATCCATAAAAAACGTCTGCGATTTAGGGGGGGGGGAGGGGGTCTGACAAATCAAACATTTTGGGACGTAGGGAGTGGTCTGGAAAAACAGACGTCTGTATTAGCACTTTACCAGTCACAGGTTTGCACACGCGAAGTAAAGTGGCCACATATTCCCCCATTTTCCTCAATAGAGGCGCGTGGCTTAATGATCGAACTTCAATATTTAGGTAGGTTTGTGTTCAGTGTTTGTGTTTGCTGAGCAAGATTAAATTATAATTATTTTAATCAGTTTTAGTAGCACTAACTGCATGTTTTGCTATGGGGAAAGTCAAAAAATTTGGAAGTCAAAAAAGTCAATAAATCGAAGACATCTTTAATGAATGTTCCCTTAAGGGAGGCGTGCTCAATCCCTCTATTAGATCGTCCGTGAAAAAGTCGGAGGGAAAAATCGCGATCAGGCTTCAAAACGATCATGTGAATCGAGCCTAAAATGAATGTTTAGAGGCGATTACGTGAAAGATAAACGTATAAATTACATCAACTAGTAGCGAAAAACTATAGTATTTACGGATTTCCGCTCTTCCAGATAAAAATAAAATTATTAGCAATACCAAAAAGTGCAAAAAACTCACTTAATGTAATTGACACCTTTGGGTACAAGCGTATACCGATCTAGGATAGACATTGACGATCTTGCGATACAAGTGTAAATTATCTTTAATCGCTAATTAAATTAATTAAAGTTTGTGGCAATTGGCCATGAAGGTTATATAATGATGCTAAGAGACTTCTGGTTATTACATAATGATGATAGGGAAAAAAGGTGTACAAAACTTCCCTAAATTTTATTCATAACTTTATTCACTTAGCGGGGGAAAAACTGGAGTAGGCTACCTTTAGAAATAATGTCTTCATCTGAAAATGAAAGTATTTTTCACCACCATCATAAAAAAGATCCGGTTCTAATCATCCACCTTTGTAAGATCACAGGTAAAACTTTTCAATAATGACGCATTTTATGATATTGCAAAACCCATGATTATTTCTAGTCACACGCAGGATTATCGAAAAGAGGATGAGCTACCTTAAAAATGAGGAAAGTATTCCCCAAGTTTATAACCTGTGAATTAGACGCGAGCATATTGTTCAAAAAATACAGTAAACAAGAAAAGGAAATGAACCCCGGAAAATACGTCATGCATTTTCCCAACATTCATTTGAATCATTCCCAGAATCCTGCTCGTTGTCGCCTTCGTCTAGAACGCCCCGCTCGGTGAGCGCCATTTGTGAATTTGACGCGCGAAAAGGAGCGCTAGAGAGCGCTCTCTCCTCCTTTGATTTTCATTGGTAATCCCTGTAAACTACGTCACCCAAACCCCTTTTTAAATAGGGTTTGCAAGACGCTCACCGGGCCATTAAGCTGAAATTGATCGCCCGAGGCTGATTTCTGGTCAAATTTTTTTTAGAAACTTTTGCCTAGACGTGACGTGTTTCACATACTTTAGTTAAAAGTAAAAACCCAAACGGCCTTCGAAACAGACGTTTAAAAACAAAGAGGCCTGAGCGTCGTATAGAACAAGAGGTGTTCGTGGGAAAAGGTTGCCTTGAGTGTTTCGTCTTACTTACTTCATGTGTTTCGCGCTATAAGAAGATTAAAAACGAGTGAAAAAAGTTGGAAAAAACTAGTTTGAAAACTAATAATCGATGACCCATTGACGATACGAGGAAACGACAACGATGGCGACATTGCAAACCGTCGAAAATCCGCTTATCGAACGTATAGTTCGAAACCCTGAGGACAGACCGATTTCTATAGTGAAATCAAATGCCTTGAAATCATGTCGGGAACATCTAGTTCGAAGCGGCGAAAATATGAATATCGTCATTTTTAAAGAAACGGCAAGTCATGAGGTAAGATTGATGGAGAAAACTGTGTTATAGGCATCCCCTCCTCCAAAAAAAAAAATAGTTTGAGATTATTAGTGGCGAGACTGGGATTTATAAAATGGCTTACATGCATCTTTAACATATTTTAATGCTATCTTCATGGTTAACTATAGCGAAGGTCAAGGCATCTGTAAATCAAATTATGTTCGTGATTTGTTTGGCAATGATTTGGAAGTCCTCTTATCATAGTGATGTAAACAATAAGTTGTAGTGTATACAAAAAAATTGGAATGGACGTGTTACAGTTTATGAACAGTTCTTTGTCTACTATTAAATATAGTTTAGAAAAATGTGCACATTTTTCATGTTAACGAAACATTGTACAGAACGTGTAACTTTATTGCATGAGACACGTTGTTTATGAGATTATAGAATATATTATTGTTATATATTCAACTGGTAATTTATAGCGATTTAAACAGTCAGACTGTAAACATTGCAGTTTATGAAATGTTAGTTCTTTACCTATAACATTGTAAGGAAAGATTCGCACATTTTTGGTTTTAAACAGTATACAGATCATGTATAAATTTCGATTTGATTGACACTAGTGAAAGATTGTACACTGTAATGACACGCAATATTGTTTATGAGATTATGGGGCATCCTATTAATTGTTATACCATTTTGTAATTTAGAGCGATAAACAATACACAGAAACATTGGTACAGTTTATAGATAAGTTGTTTGCCTACTTTTAATTAGATTAAAATGATTTGCACATTTTAATTTTAACAAAACAGTACATATCATGTAAATTTCGTATACATTGTTATAGTGAAAGATGTCATTGTCTGACACCATTGTTTATGAGATTATGGAACATCCTATTAACTGATATACCAATTGGCAAATTAGAGCAATAAACAGTTGCAACAGAACAATTGTAATTGCATAGTTTATGAGCAGTTGGATATTTATCTACTTTTAAATACAATGTTACCACTTGAGATAGGGCCTATTACAAGGCTGTAAAGCTAATTTTCAGATTAAATTGTTTCTAAAGTGGAATATGAATTTTACATTTGTAGATTTACCATATTTGCCCTAACGAAAAAAATTAGTGATGTAGAAACGGAAGCCAAAAATATGAGGAAAATCTTCTGATGAACTTTTGGGTCATTTGTAGACACGAATAATCTGTTATTGATCATAATTACTATTATCATTACATGTACGTGGGAAAAATTACCTAATTATCTTAAAGCGTGTTTGTGTATTGTTTTCTGACTATATAGAAAGTATAGCACGTTCGTTGTATACATGTAGAGTGCCCAAAGTCAAATTAATATACAAGCTAAATAATGTAAATTGAAAGTAGACATGGGTATCTACAAACTTTAATCGTGTATGCCAATTGTTTGATCGACCTTCTTCTTTGACTTTACTCATCGAAATTGAT
>JAQGCC010002672.1:0-17597 GCA_034698905.1 Xestoiulus laeticollis | reverse complement strand
AGTAGTTTTTTTAAAAGTATGTGTCAAAATTTCCCTCATAGCAAAACATGCAGTTCAGAGTCAGTTCAGTTCCCCCCGTAAGGCAGCAGCCGCATTTTTGCCTCAGGACAACTGATGCAAAATACATGGATGTACATGCATGTGAATATGGTTCTATTTCAAACATAAAGATGGCGAAATTACATGCAAATACATGTAATGGTAGAAACTTTGAAATATACTCCTGTTTGAACAAAGCCGACCGTTGTTTCAACAATTAATGAACTCTGCATTTTTATAAAATAAATAAATATGGAAATAAATCAAAATGGAACTCTCTCGGATGTGAAGACCATACCTACGGTATTTCTATGTTGACAGTAATAACGGCAATAAACATACCGATTAGAATAAACACCGCAAATGAGCTCATCATAAAACAGGAGTATCATGGACCATTTTTGTCACGGCATGCGATCATTAATGGCAATCTCATTTCCATTGCTTACCATCAGAGGTGATCGAATTTTTTCTAAATTTTTTAGAATCTTGTAATGTGGTCTTGTCACTCGAAAATAAATTTTTGTCCCTAAGTCGCGACTAGATGAAAGCAAGACCTGGCTTTAGAAATTCCTCGAGCAGAACCACGGTGATGATTAAAACTGCAATAATTGATTGGAGTTTCTTGCATTTACATCAACATTCTTTTTCTGTAAATATCCCTTCCACATTTTTCAGGTGGCACAAGGGCTTATTGGAGTCTGCCCTTTAAATTACTCGAAACGTTGTAGAAATCATTGAGACTGCTTGGAAACGTAATAATCATAAGCGGGTCAAAGTTCATCCGCTCACTGCTCACGAGAACCTATTCTCAGCCTTCTCAGGGATGGTGTCCAGCCTCTTGTCCCTGAAGTCGTACAATGGGTTACGTAAGAGGCTCTCTGCAAACAGCGATGAAGGGAACATCTTCGCAGTCCTGCCAACCGCTTCCGGATCGTGCGTTAGCGAGAACACGGTAGCTGTGGAAGTGGTGGACGACCCGTCCTTACGTAAAGCCGCAGCAGCACTGCGATCCCGAAGTGCCCGCATCTTAGGTCCAAATATGGTGGCCAGTACCAGGGTTGCGGAGGCGACGAGTCCCGCACACACAGCCGGTTCTTGATACCATTCATCAGCAGCCAGAAAGACGGTCAACCAGCATATCCACACTGGCAAAGAGGCCACTGCCGCAACCAGCACCCAACGTCCCTCATCGTGGTTTCTGCGGATGTGCCGCGCATGCAGTGCATTACCGCCTGCCAAAAGAAGCAGGAGCAATACGTAGGCCTGCGAACAGGCAAAGTCTGCCTTGCCAGTGAGGCACCGCGGTTCTCCGTTCTCAAGAATGCCAGCCATGGGCCTGGTGAGGACCGACCATTGGATGCTAAGGGCAACCTGAAGGCCTACGATAAACAACAGGGTAAATGCCTGGTTCAGGTAGCTTATCCTGCCACCCAAGCCCAAGTAGGCGAGGCTGCGCAACTGCATGACTTTGACGAATAAAACCCCGTAGCAGAGGGTGTAGGAGGTGGAGTGCATGAATAGGCGCCAGTTGCATATTGCCTCGCTGGGCGGCAGAACAAAGAGGGTACTGGTTGCATACAGGCCAGCCACGGCCAACAGTAGCAATATCCCCAGGAACTGGTTGCCGGCGAGCGTGCGGTCGCAGATTTTGACCAGTACGTAGATGAAGACGTAAGCAGTGGCCAACAGGCCCAACCCGGCAGCCACCACCACGGCCGTAGCCCAGCCGCGGCCCACGAAAGCGGCACGGGGAGAGAAGTGCAGCACGCTCACCCAGGACCTGCGGCCATCCTCTCCCTCGCCGCCTGCCTCGTAGGCCTCCACAGCTTCGGTGCCCAAGCGGGTGCGGTATGCTCGTGTGGACAGCGCCCGCTGACGCCAGGCGGCATTCAGATTCAGCCCTAAATTGTCGCTGTACCAGCCAACCTGCAGAGAAAACAGGAATTGTTGTAATCGTGAAAGGTTTATTTGCATTTCCCGCCCTTACTCTCTTGGATTTTAGTGACCAGATCCTCATCAACAAAGAAATTACCTGAAAAGCTTGCGACGATCCGTTGAAGGCATATATGTCGAAATGCTTGAAGACCAGCTTGCCATCAGTGGTGAATTTGAGCCTGGTGCCCTCCACTTCCATGGGCTCGTTACCTTGCACGGTGAAGCTGAGTTTCATGAGTGCAGTCAAGATTTCTTTGAAGTTGGGTTGTCCACCCAGGTTCTGTTGGACGCAACGAGCGCTCAGCTTGCAGCGATCAATCTGCACCATCCGCAGGGCAGCTGCCAGCGCCGATATCGCCTTGCTTACGAAGGGCACGTTAGGGTCTTGCCGATATCCATTCTGCAAATCACTCAAAGTCAGATTCGAGCAAAATTTCCCGCTTGTTCTGTTATCGCTGCTGCAATGATACTCCTTCTGCAGGTAAGCATCGACCGCCAATGGCCTCCCTTTGGCCCTACCGGCCAGCGCTCCCAGAAAAGACGTGCTGAAGTCTTGGAGGTAAGCAGCGTGCGGAGTGAGCAGAAAGCCACGCTTCAGGACGCTTCCCCAAGTTAAAATGTGTTTCTTGTCCAGTGAGGGGATTGCCACGATCCACGTGATCTCGTTGATGATTTCCCGACCGCTGAGCACACGCACAAGAATGTCGATTTCGTTCGGCTCTAGCATCAGAACTACCACGCATGGACTGTTGGCCTGTGAATAGCAACAAGTAAGGCATTACAAATTGTGCATTGTGGACATATGAATTTATGAGTAATCCGATTAGAAAGATTTTTTTGTTTGTTAATCATTTAAAAAATATCTTTGATTCATCAAGCTCCATCAAACTGACCTTCTTATTGGCCAAAATGCCTTCAATGGCTTCAATGCCAATTGTGTCTCGGGTTAGCGTGAGCGTCTGGACAATGGTAACGTCTTGATGAATAGCGGCCAGAGTGAGATCTTGAATAGCCGCTGGGCTGGACGAGATGGCATAAATTGTCTTCCAGCGCAATTCGGCTAGCAGCGCCCCTACGGCTTGTACGATGCTTGCCATGGTTGGAGCCGTGGTCAGCACGTTAGGCTGTGCTGGAAGGCCACTAGCGGCACTTGGGGTGGCCAGAACAAAAGGCACCGAATAAACTGCCAATAGCCCGAGAGCAGGCCTCAAGGCCTCAGCTTCACCAATACCGATCACACCTAAGAGAAACAAATAACATGAGCTTGATGTCACAACTCATTGGCATATCCCTATGCTAGCATATTTCGGCAAATGTGCTGCAGATCCGTGTCACACGTGTTCGTAAAATATTTAAAAATTTCCAAATTACGGATGCATTAAATGAAATGAGATAGTTTACCGATCATGGGAATGGTTTCCTTGGGTTCGCACGAGCCCGGAAATTGCGTCACTGTCTTCTGAAGGAAGCCCATGGTGTGCTGTAGCGTAGAAACGGAGCTATCGCACGTGTCGTAAACCTTCAGACCTGTAAGTTTGCAATGACAAAATAAACAAATCTGTTGTTATTCTCTTTTCGTCATGAGTACAGGGATTCCTGTGTAGAAGTAACTGTAACTTTACCTAGTTTTGGCATGCTGGCTTCGGTTTGGTTGTTGAGGGTCTCAATGGCCCAAATGGCGGCCCAAAGCTGCTGCACGGCAGCCGGATTCAACTCGCCGCATGTTTGGTTGGTGCCAGGATAGGGCAAAGACTTATGCAGGTCAATGAATACCCCGACATATATCTGGAAGACGAAATTGATATGGATTGTTAGAGTCAAATTTTATACAAAACCATTTTACACATGATATGACATCAAACAAGTCAATAAAAAGCTCCCAAAAATATGCTGTCGGCACGGTACTACATGCATGTATCTTGAATTGAATAAGATATAAAACTGATTCACTGCAGTTTAACTAAGTTTTAACTCCCAATTAATCTCACGACTTCAAAATAATTAAACGATTATGTTTCACTGAAAATTTAATTGAATTCGGCAATGTTTCAATGGCATACATTTCATATTGTAATTTTAAAATTACAGTTTTAATGCAATTAATTTTCTGATTCAAATAACGAGTGACCATGATGAAATGTGGTAGCATTATTTCCGCAAGACCTATTTCCATGATTATATCTTTAATGAAATTCTAGTTATGAATTACCACACAATGAAGGAAGAAATGAATTAAATATTATACTAACATCGCCAGGGTACGAAAAAGTGGAGGATGCTTTTGTACCAGCTGAGGTAGCGCTGACAGGCGTCCAATAACCACAACATGTGGTCAACCACAGCAAACAGCACCACACGATTGAAACTCGCATTTTGATCAGCATATCTAAAAAAAAATGTATTAGCTATAATCCCTTTTCGATGAACATTTTGTACATTTGACCATTTCAGCATTTGCCGAACAACAGAAAAAAAAATAATTTATAAACCATAGAAGTTCTGAACATGAACGACTATCACAGAACAACTTTATTCAGGAATATAATGAAAGCAATTGAATAAAGTTTTTGTTTGCTTTCTGGCAAGTTTGTCTTTTTAAATATTTTTAACTTACACATCGCGAATTTTAAAACATTGAGAGATGCGCATAATTTTGACAACTTTTTCTAGCTCTGGTGTGCCAATTAACCAAATTAAGATTTTATATAAATTCCCAAATTCTCCATTCTTTGGAATGAAACACTCAGAGGAAGAATCTTAAAGGCATTTTTAATTAGTCTGATTAAAAATTGGTAAATGTATTAAAAAAAATCAATTGCAAAGGTACCCTGGTCTAAAATTTCATTGAAAAAAATAGAGAAATTCTAAGAGATTGGCTTCTATCATTCTATATTGACCATGGGCCATATTGCCTGGATCATAGTGTATTGGCTTGGTCTAAAATTCCATAGAAAACCATGTATTGGTCTTCTGGTTTCTATCATTCTATTGACCATAGGTCTATTTATATTGACTAAGTTATGCAATTGTAAATAAAATGTATATAAATATAATGAATTGAGTGGATCATGGACATTAAATTAAAACAGTTCCAATTATTAGAAAACCATAGTATTTTTCTATGATCCAATTCTCAACAATAGAAACCAATGGACCAAATAACAACAAGAAACCAAAGAATTTCTCTATTGGTTATTTGACCAGGGTAACCCTATATATAAGTAATCATAAATCCAATTTAACGAAGCTGTTTGGGTGTAAAGGATTTTACCACATGGATGTTTAATTGGAAAGTGGTTCGAATCAACAACATTAGCCGCAAAACTGCATAAAATTATCCCGGCTGAGGGCGTCCAACCTCGGCCGACCGGACCATCCATCACCCGTGATGGCCGGCAGGTCGAAAGAAGGAAAAGGTGTGCAAAGCAACCGTGCAGGTAGGCCAAAAAAAAAAAAAAAAGGTGTAGAGGGTTGGGTGGTCGTGGTCACCTCACATTCCACGATGCCCCCCGCAGAAAAAGCGGCGCTGGATGACCGGCCGGCCGGGGCAGCAAAACAGGCGAGATTAACCCATAATCGCTATATTCGGCCATAATGGGCTAATTTTAAAAAAAAATGTAGCACCAAAACTGCACAAATTTGATTTACGAAAACAAGGGATGTTGCATATTTTGCACAGGCTGCAGCAGACTTTTTTTAATTTGGTTATTGTTTATTGGAATGGAACTTTTGATATGTTGCAAAATATCAATATAAAAATTTATACTCAACAATTCCAAAAAATCTATACGAAGTTTGCACCAGACATTTTTGAGAGTTTTCCAGAACATGTGCATTCAAAACTTTAATTTTAGCTCGTTTTAAGTTTACAAGTAAAGTTTTCAAACCATGCATTTCCAAAGTTTTTTTCCAATTCCAGGTATGGAAAACTTGATAATGTACTTATAGGGGAAAAAACCAATTTAATCTCTTCAATGCAGCAATTGCGCAAAATTTCAACCTCACTTTTCCAAATTTATCATGAATGTAGCTCTACACAAACACGAATTCCTGAGCGTATCAGGAAACAATTAATGGCCTGTTTCACCAACCTATTTTAATGCACCTTAACATTAACGTCAATTAAGACCAAATTGTTGAGACTTGCAATTAGCATGCTCAGCTTCTTAGTGTAAATGCAATACAGAAGTTGCAAATTTAAACAAATCCATCTTGTAAGCACGTTTATCCTCAAACACGTTATTTTGCGAAATCGCAAACTTGCATGCATCTCCCTATCCAGCACAAAACCTCAAATTTCCATTTAATATTTACCATTAACTCTCAGCACATGGATCTGGATCCTCTATTCACGCACAAGTAACCGCTCGATGCCCATTCATTCCTGAGTAAATCCTGATGCATCACTGGTCACAAGAAAATAGGTTTTTGCACTTTTTTTTCCAAAGGGTAGCCCCTGGGCAAAACTAGGTTTCAGCTAGCTCCACTATCAAAAACGCACATCTGTTTTGCGGAGGTGCGTTTCTTATGCCGTTCCTGAACCCACTGCGGCCGGCAAGAGGATGACCCCGTGCCAGGGGTGGACACGCGACCACCTGCCGTCACGTGCACGCCCGAGCACGCGCTTGCGCGTTCCCACGCTCCCATTGGTCGGGGTGGAAACGTATGGCCACGCCTGCTGACCGTCGTACTAGATCAGGTACCACAACCGTCATTGGATTTGCAGTAAATTATACTTGCTTTTACCTATTCGTGCTTGCCAGCACATGTTTTGGTATAGACTCTATAATGGTTGCAAAGGGAAATAACGATATATAGTTCTGTATAATGCAATGAATTCGTCACGTGCATCTATGGGTATGATGAACTCAAAACCAAACCAAATACATTGTACTTGTAAGGACAATTTTTTCAGATAACATTGGACACAAATTCATGCATGCAAAAAAATTTGCTCCCATAATCAGCGATTTTCAATATTGCATGTACAAGCCATACAAATGTCCATGTTTATACTTGTCTTTCTTTATAGTACAGAGTATAACCCTCATGAAATTGTAAACTTCCCTGACTTTTCTAGTTTTTAAAACAAATTTACCTGACTATTCATACGAATAAAACTTTAAAAAACGTGACTAGCTCAACTGGGGATCACACAAATTACTATTAAAACATTTTTCTGTTTGTCATGGACATGTACAATTGTACAAGTATATATAAATTAAAAATCAAATAAATTATTTTTTTATTAGTATGGACCGATTAAACTCTTGTCTTTCAAGTGAAAATCTTATAGAAATTGTAGTCTATTTTTAAAATGACATTTAGAAAAAAAATCACCCTAAAATGTGCAATAATGCTTCAGAATTGTGTTCATTTGATGAGGGTGATAAAGTGTTCTTAAAAATGTTCCTAGCTCCTTCTATAGTTATGTTCCATTGTGTTTATATTCATTTGTTCCAAAGAAATATGTCTCAAACAAGAAATTGTACACACATTTACAGAAAGAAACACACTTGTTTTCGTTTTGGGAACACATTCTGTTCCAAACCATGCAAAAATGTGTTTTCTGGTGTTCCCTGCAGGTCAAAATGACAGTGTTTTAATGAATATTTTTGCCATTAAATTGTTGTACAATCTGGTAGACGAAACGTTATTTTGGTTAAAAACGTGTAAATTCAAATTACAATTTTTGCATTTATGATGAGGGAATTTCCCATTTCTATAAATGCAGGGAAAACTTGCAATTGTTATGGAAATTGTATCAGACTAAAGTTTGAAATGCAGTATCCCACCAGAACACATGCATTCAAATGTTCAATTTCAAGACACCAATTGTACTACAACGTATTTTGATGTTCTGTTACTTTGTTTTCCTAGGTATTAAGCACATAAAGCATTTTCAACATTTAGGCATAGACAAGTCCCCTCGTCGCAATAGGATAACAGGTGGTCAATTACGCACCATTAAAGGGATGAGACGTGAACCAGGGGTCAAGCTTGACCTCAGCACGAGCCTCCACGTACCGTCGGGTGGGTCAGCAAAAAAAAGCAAACATTTGGGGAACGGCAGGCAAAACCTGCCCGGGCTCAAGGTCTACCAGCCCATTTACGTGCTTGTGGAGGGTGTCTGGTATCGCTCCTGGGGCACTGAAAATGCTCAATGGGCCCCTTCTCGTCCCTCCTTTTTGGGCTACTGGTTTTCGCCTGGCTTAAACTTGACAGTTCTGTTGGGGGTTTACAAAGACACGAGTTAAGGTCTGAAAACCGTTTTCTAAAACTCTTTTCAGATTTATTTTTCGAAGAAGGAGGGGAGAGGACGAACGGTGGCGAAACCTTGCTGGGCCCACTTGCACCGGTCAAAATTATACGAACAATGCCCCTTGCTGACTCGCCGAAACTGCATTTGAAAACATGGAGGACGACAGAAAAAAAAAATTCATTTAAATTTTAAACGGCTCACAGTCTGGGGAAATCCTGAGCAAGTTTCTGGTGTTTGGAAAAACGTTGATCAACTAATGTACATGTAGGTGTCCACGTTACAACATACGTGCATAGCCAGTCAGTAAGTAAAATGCCCATGAAACAAATAATTACCAATTGTTAATGTACATATGTATTTGTATAATTATAATAAAGCACATTTTATTCAAAAAATACAAATGTTTGCTATTTTTGCCTTTTGCCTGCAGATTCACTGTTTATATTTACTGTACTATGCAAATAATATCACCTGTTAACACCTCGATTAACACCTGCACTTTGTACCCACATGTATTTGCAATCGATCAATAAGTGAACAAGCAACTGAACATTTAAGGGAATTAACATACATGTACATGTATTTTACACTATGTTCACAAATTCTATCTTAGCTGCACTTGAAAAATTTCCTGGTTACGGAAGCTTAGAGCAGACAAGTTATTGTTTGGCCAACGTACACGACACATGTCCATATGAGTTGTCCGCAGGATTTCACACTGACTTAACACATATCTATACCGTTTCCCTAAAGTGAGAGTATACATATAATATGCAATGTATATGCTATAAATTTAGCTAATTGATTTCATTCTTTTGAAAACAACTTGTACAAAATCAGTTTAAATGTGCATGTGGGCATGCGCATTCTTTATGCTCTCACTAAGTTTGAATACATTGCATAACTTCTATCCAAATCAGTTTTCAATCAGACGAAATCTATTCCGTGTCTTGGACTTAAATACAAAATAAAATGTCTGAAGCATGCTCACAATTACATGGCGGCCATGTTCAAATGGCGTCTACACTGTATATAGTGACAAATTTTAAAAAATTAAAGCTTATAAATTAAAAATATTTTTTTTAAAAATAAAATACCTATAAAGTTGAAATGGAATTAATACAAGCAAAATTGCAAACCAGTCCAAGTAAAATCAAAAATTACGCAAGTAATTGTATGAACACTGCAGACAAAAATTCACTTTACCTCCCATGCAAAACGGATAGGATTTCATTCATCATTTCGAATATTTTGCATAAATCTCCGCAAAGGTGAAAGTGATCACGCCCAAATAGTCCCGTCTAATAGCCCTTGCCACTATATAATAAAAGATGGAAAGTGGGACCGACGGGGGCTCCACCTTGTTTTATAGAAAAATGCATGCGTAGGAATATGGTGGATGAAACTCAAAATAAATGGGTAGCTGTTTATTAGCCAAGGCGTGCCAACAATAGCTGAGTGGCAACGAGTATGAGATGAATAATTTTGATTAATGGATGGAAAATTGGGTCAAAACTCGGATTTTCCATTTTTGTATTCTCATTTGTTCCCACACATGAAACACATCATCGAAATAAAAGTCAAAAACTGCAAATTGATCTAGTGGATGATTCAATGCATGTAGGCCTACACTGTATATGCAGTTTACATGCATCTGAGCGATAGACAAAGCAATTCCTTACACCTTATTCTCACCGACGTTGATGTAAATCCACTGATGTGGATCAAGCAAAACTTTTGAGTGTTAATTCACACCGCCGAACTCAGTTAAACTGGTCACGTGACCATAGTATACAGGGTGCCCTAAAAGTTGAACACCTTTTCAGTGTACATTTCAAGATGGAGGACAACATACACACTTTAAAAGTGAAGCCACTTTAAAAAGAGGTGCAGACGACAGAAAAACGTGATATACATCAAGTGGAGAAGACAACTTGATTGGATTCGCGCAACTCGATCAAGACTTGAAATACATCAGTGCACTTGATTTGGTCGGTGTGAAGAAGGTGTTTAATATTAAAATTTCAAAGTATTTTTGAATCAAATAAATCTTATCCATCTTCAAGTGGATGTTTGTAAATCCAAAAAAGCGAGATACAGTGTATCTTACAATTTTTTTTTATTAAAACAGTACGACTTTTGGCACACTAAAGGTATCATCATGTCTTTCATTTATAGGAATTTTAAAAACCAAGGTATAGGAACATTCATGCATTGCATTTTTTTAAGGCTTATTTTTTATAGCTGCAGCTCAATAGAAATTGGACAATCTCAAATCTTATAGTTAAAAATACACACGTTCACGTAGGTCGGATTCATGCTTGATCATTAATAAATTATGCGAAGCAAACAAATAAATAATAAAAGAACCAAAATTACAACAAGGCCACTACAAAAACAAAAAAGGCACTTTCAGATAACCTAATTAATATCTTAAAAGTGCCCTCCGACGCCCAAGTAATAAAAACCGATTAGATTCAAAAACGGAATCATCGCCTATTATAGTTGCACCTAATTCCAATTAGTTTGATCTTCAATGCATGAAATTGGATTTTTTATGAATATTTTTCAAATACAAAAACCGGTCTAAATTGTCGTTTATACAAATCAGATTTTCTTAAGGCAGTTTATAAATCGCATAAAAATCTTCGTAAAAGATACATAAATGCAGGTTTGAAAACAAAAAGTATCTGACCGTCCTATAGTATCTAATTTGTGACGTCCCCCTCCCCAACCACCCCCTGAAAACCCTTTCAACCTGAATTTTTGACGGTTAATCAATAAAAACTAAGTTCGAGCCAACAAGAGAGGCTAATTCAAGTGCACATTTATTAACCGATCAATAATAATAGAAAACTCAGGTAATCAAAAGTATAGACCTAAAACACGCGTGTGTTAGTCACTGGTCAATTAGGGTATAGGGAAAGGTATTGGCAAACGTCCATTTAGAAAGTACAGTGTGTTCATAGATTTTAAGAGGGCCCACCTTGACTTGAAACTGCAAAAGGTATTTTCCCTTGTCATATACATTATTTCTTTATTGTAAAACATAAAACTGAAAAATCAAGTTTTTATTAGGATGTTAGCAAATATTCGTAGACAAATAAATAGTTCTAGGACACTTATATTTCTGAAATGTGTCATATTTTAGGCAAGAAATACATGTGTGGGCATCGTCGATGCACGGCCCTTACTGACTACTGTTAAAAGACCTAATTTTTAACGTTTTTTCTGGTTCACAATAATGGTTGCCACAACAGCAGCTGGCAGGCCTTCTTCTGGCCCATTACTTTATGGCATGCCACCACTTCATTTTCGGCACTTTTTTGCCCCCGGGGGATGGTGTGGCTCAAGTTTTTTGGCTATTTTCTAGTCCACTCACCAAAAGTGCTATCTTCACTCTCGTTACCCTAAATGAGTGAACCCATTTTATGACTGTCCCTCCCTTTACCCCACCCATTACCTCCCTTAACCATGCACGTGCCAAGGTTGGCCCGGGGCCTAGTTTTTGCCCAAATTGTTGTTAAGCCTAACTTAAATGCCTGTTTTTTTTCTGTACTCTTTCCTTTTCCTGTTTCAAGTTTGTTCCCCCCTGCCAACATTCGTTTTTATTGAGGGCAACTAAGTGAGTAAGGCTAGAAACTATTTCCTAAACATGTGATCCAGGGAGGTATTTGGAACTCATTTGTTGTTGCCCATCCATCATTTGCCTGACCCTTTGGCATCCCTCCTAGCGACCATTGGCTAGGAGTGGTGCTTCTGTGTGTCCATCGCCACAAAAATGTCCTTTCCATCACTTGACAATCTCGTTTTTTGTCTCCTCAAACTGATGATTTATATTCCCCCTTTGAAGGTTACACACAGAATGGCACAGTAGCTTGTTGGACAGTCAATTCTGAAGAATGTCTCAATGCTAGTCCCAATTAAGGATGCATACAGAATGGCACCTTAGTGCACTATGATTCACTTTGATAGTGATCACCATTAAGCTAGAATTACAAAATAAGTTGATTTTATAGGCGCCATTTTATAGTTTGCATGGAATTGTATATAATTAAGATGGACTATAGAAGCACCACTCTTAGCCAATGGTCACCAGGAGGGATATGCCAAATGGACAGCACAATATGGATGGACAACAACAAGAAATGAGTTCAGTACGTGAAGTGCAATCCTGGCAATGATTTTTGGAACCTGTTGTAAGCAATTGCCTCAAAACGGGTTGGTTTAGTATAGATTTTTAACTTTGGCAGTTTTCAGCAGTTTCAGAGTGTAAGTGACTGCTCTTTAAGAAGAGAGTTTAAACAAAGATCCTGTGTAGATTCCTCAGGCTCTCTGCAAATTGAAGCCCCCTGGATACTTGCAGTCACAATTTCCAGGTAGGTTATGGCAGCTCATCCCCTGGCATTGGTACTTTGTATTGGCCATCTAACATCAAGTTAACCATGGCCTTCAAGTTGCCCCTCTTCAAATGCATGGGTCCATGTGCAGAGCAGGCTATTTGGATTAGTATTGATGATGGTCTAATGCAGGGGTGTTCAACCTCTTTCATCCACATGCTAAAAGTCATTAGAAAAACTGACCACTAGGTCAACAGCCCCACACAAGTCATTCGCAGAAAACAAGAAAAAATTGTTTTTAATTTCAAAGTTATCCAATAATATACCATAAATTGTCACATATACATGTTATTTAACTATAGACAAGCAGCACACTGATAGGTGAAGAGTCAGGGTAACATCATGGGTGACATAGTGACACAAGTCATGTTTGCTCATTCTTTGGCTATTTGATCATAGAGATAATTCTCACTGGTAAGGGGCTGTCCATAAATGACGCCATGCATTTTTGGCATATTTTTAAACCCCACCATGTCACACTTAGTCACGAAAAGTCAGACCTCCCCCCCCTCAAATATGACGTCACAAAGCTCTGACCCCCCCCCCCTCTTGAAAACTGGTTATTTAAACTAGTGCATTTTTATTTTTTGATGTGACGTCACATTTCTTAACCCTCGCCCTCGTCACACATCATCACAAATGTGAGGTTCCCCCCTTAGTGAGTGACGTCATTTATAGTCGGCCCCTAAGCCACACTTAAAGAGGATGTGGTCAAAGTTATGCGATACTATATAATTTGAAGGTACGTGTAATACTGTACATGTACATGGATGGAAACTAGCCCACATGGTGATCAACTCCCAAATGGCCAATGTTCAAGAGTGTACATGCTAGCACCGGTAACTCGCAGAGTGGCACACCGGTGCTCAAGCAAGCAGAACAACTCAAGATGGCATAACTAGTGAATCCCACATGTGGCGTTTCCGCACTAGGTCACCCTCCCTTTCACATCCGCTGCTGTGTGCAATAAAACTTAATAAAAATGAAAGTGGACACAAGGGGCCCCTTAGTGGCTTTGTGGGGTCATGGAGTGCCTATTCTGACAGGACACTCGCCCACCCCCGCGCAGTTTTTTTTTTTTGGTGTGAGGGTGAGGAAAACAATGGGTGCATTATGAGGTTCCGTTGTTGCGCCTCAACGAACGTGCATTCGAAATGACCCATGACCCCTACCGTGACATCCTGTGCCATAACCTGTTTCCCATTTTCTCTCAAAATTCACCCAAAAATCACAGAAAATTGTTGGCTTTTTGGTTATATTTAAAACCTTGCATCCGGTATGTACCGGAACAACATCCGGCAAGGGAATAAACACGTGGGTTCCGACAAGTTAAGGTCATTGAAAAATTGCGCAGCTCAATTAATGAATAAGAAATATGATTTAATTTGCTCGAAATTCCAAAAAAACGTAATCTTCAAACTTAAAACAATTTTTTTTAAAATATGTTTCAATAAAAACACGAGTAATTTTTTAATTGAGAAAAATAAAATGGTTTTTAATATCAAAAATTATTAACGTGATCTACAATTGATGCATTCCTTAATAAATCAATTAAAAACAAGAATCTGGGACGAACCCCAATCATTCAAATTAGCCTACTTTTTTCAAACTTCAATAGGGATTATTTAAGTAAAAGGTTTTAACTTTAAGACAATTCTAAACCTTTAACGTTATGTCCTAATTCAACACCCAAGCATTCCGTTTCAACCGTTATTTTTGATTAATTTATTTGCAATTATAGTACACATTGTAGTTTTCTTTACAGTTTTGTAATCAATAAAATGTTACGATAGCTATATATAGTCACGAAACAATTTGGATTTCAAACGACGGAAAACCGATTTGAACTTTCGAAATTTGCTGAATTACAATTATTTTACAATTTTTCATATATTAATCCATAAATTACAAATTCATTAAAACCAAACTTTAACTGGTAAAAGGGATTGAAACTCCCTTTTGAAGACCTGGATTGAAGACCTGGATTTTAATAGAACCCCTACAAAACTAATACTCTACATTCCATTGTAACATTTAAAGACATTTAAAAACGTTGGGTTAAAATTCAACCTAATATTGAGTGCTATATGGACATGCTAACATTGGGTTAACATTGGGTTGAATTTAAATGTAGGCCTAAGTGTGGGTCACAGTTATTAACACAGGTTTTGGTTAAAATATGCCCAGAATTGGGTAAATGTAAGGTTTGTGTTATTTATAATAAAGTTATCCACTTATGAGTTCATTATAAATAACGCAAACCTCATATTTACCCAATTCTGGGCATATTTTACCCAAAACCTGTGTTAATAACTGTGACCCACACTTAAACACGTAGGCCTACGCTTAAATTCAACCCAATGTTAACTCAATGTTGGCATGTCCATATATATAGCACTCAATATTAGGTTGAATTTTAACCCAACGTTTTTAGTTAGTTCCATACAATCTTTAAAAATGAACTGATCAAAAATCCAAAATGGACGCCAAATTTTTTTTCGAATTTTTGAATTTGTGCAAAGTTTCATATGAAAAATATTGCAAAATCGTAAAAATCCACTTAAATATCAGTAGTTGTAGTCAGAGAATGGATTTTAAACGATAAACTTGGCTGAACTAGATTGAAATCCCATATATAACTGCAGAGTGCAGATACATGATACAGCTCATTGTACAAATGTACATTAGGTAGTATTCAAGTTTTACATTGAAACTAATTCCTACAAACTGCAGAACAGCTTAATATTGCTTAAAAGATATAAACTCACCGATACCATCCAAGTGTGGAACTAATTTCGTAATTCCCTTCTTCACATATCCTCACTGGGTAGAAAAATCCATAAAAATCATGGATTACATTCCTACAACATTCCTGCCCTGATTCCAGCACAGAAAAAAACCGACTTTGCCAGAAAAAACAAATAAATAAATAAACAAATCAGCAGGCAGGCAGGCACTTCCGAAAGGAACCAAGCAGCCACCAAAAAAAGCAAGTCTGGACTAAAAAATAACTAGGCTAAAAAAGCAGCCCAGTCCCATCCAATATCATGAATGAAAATCTGTTTTCAATAGAGAGTTCAGTAGCCGATGACATAAGTGCTTCCATCTGGTGATGATAGCCCTATTTGGGGTGAGGGCTGGTGAAAAAATGGACACCGGCCAGCTGCACCGTCAATGTTTTCTGTCGGTTGCCATGGTAATACCCTCCCCCTTTTGCTACCTAAAGGTAGGGACAGGGAGGTTTGTGGGGTGTCCCTTATTCTCGACTCCTCCCCTTCCTGCCATTGTGCCCTTTGACCCCACCCTGGGTCCCATTTCCCCCCCCCCCCTCCTCCTCCTCCTCCTCTGGAGAAACCAGAGTTGAAATGTAGGGTCCACCTTTTATGTCACTGGAACATTGAGGTTAGTCAGAGGGTCACACACAAGCCTGCTGATAAGCAATAACAAACGATGCATTTTTCAACATGTATTTTTTGAAAAATGCATTCCTAGTTATTTTTGTATTGGTCTAATGAGCAATTAGTATTGGAAGAAGGCTTAATAGAACCAGGTGAAATAGATTAATTGACAAATAAACTTAGAAATTTATGTATTAAATTAAATCCTGAAAATAACTTTGATAAGAAACTATGCATTTTAATTCAAAAAGAATACATTGACATGAAAGATTTAATAGGTGCAATAAAAATACTTTCGATTTTAGGTTTTTTTTTAAAATAAAGTCTATTGTATTTGTTATATAATTGTTTAATTAAGCCAGTGATAAAATTCTGTTTTTTTCTATTGTTATGTTGAACAAATATTGGAAAAATTTAGTAATTTTCAATAATTCGCGAACTTGACAATGTATAAGCAACATTCATGTACATGTACAAATATAAAGTCATGCAAACTACTGACATCATTAACACATTACAGTGCTTTTCATAATTTTTTTTAAATTATGTTTTGATCATAGTTTTTATATAAGCTATAGTACATGCATTTAAAACACATTTTCTGTATAGTTTTGTCATTATTTTAATGACTTAACATTGGAAGAATATAACAAAACATACACCACACGTGTACATGTCGTGAAATAACTTATAGTTATCAAACTTGAGACTTTTACGACGTAAATAAAACAATTCAAACAACACATAAAAACTTAATTCTATGGTGAAGGACTACACCCCTTAAAAATGCAGTAAACATTATCATTTTCACACAACGTTACAGTTGTGCAAGGGGACAACAGTCATGTTACTTGAACAAGTACATGTATAACCTATAAAAATGTTTCTCCTTTGTTACCCCAAATTTCCCAAATATTTTATCAACATTGCAGACAACACAAACGTATATTACATGTCATGTACTGTATATTTCACGATAACAAAAACCTTGTTTTTCTTGTCCGAGGCAACACATACAACCCATGTAAGCCCAGGTAAAGGTCAGTGCTACAATGGGCGGTACCAGACAGGTGAAATGCCGAGTGGCCTTAATTGGATTATCATAAATGATGAATTCATCGGCATTTTTCTGGATTTGTCAAGGGAAAAAAAAGTCGAAGAGACGTAAAAAAGCTCATTAAAATGCTAATAAAACGAGTCAAAAGACACATGCCACATTCCATCAGCAACCTCACAGCGCGTGTTTTGTCAGTTGTTGTTATGGCAACGCCCACAGCACCACTGGATGGCATCGAAAATGCATTTTGACAAAATCTAGTCAGCATTTATCATTGCTTAGAAATACCGTCGAATTACATGTGACGAGACGAACAGTTTGACACCCCACATGACCGGTCTAGGTCGAAGAGTACAATGAGAAAAACAAGGCTAACATCTGATGACGTCACAGAGCTAATCAATGTCAAAACTGACTAGTAGTCTGATGCCGTATTCTCACTACGCGTTTTTGCTGCAGAAATCGGTGAGTGCGCATGCACATCGCATTTTTTCGATTTGCAC
>JAQGCC010002671.1:0-17601 GCA_034698905.1 Xestoiulus laeticollis | reverse complement strand
GATCCCATAATAATGGGAAAAGTCCAATAATACAGCGTTCTATGGGATCCCATTATATGGGAATTTTCACTTGGGAACACAATTTCATAGTGTATTTTTATTGAATTTTCAAAATATCGCTATTCCGCTCCCATAAAAGTTTTTATGTCTTATACACTAGAAAAACGTGAATTCTTACATCATATTGAAAGTAAAGAATTATACAGAATTCGTATTTGATAGCTATCAAAAATTTCAATGCATGCTTTTTGAAGTTTTTCCAAGGCTTCTATTATTGAAATACATGTAATTTAAAATAAAATGTTTCATTTTGATCTCAACTTTTAGTTGTTAGCAGGTATTTATTTATAGCAAGTAATAGAAGGTAAACTTAAAATGTATTTCCTGTTATAAGACAAATGCAATTAAAATATTTACTCTCTGGACGCGATTTTATAATGGAAGTAGGCTATTAAAACTAGAAATAATTACATTAACGGTTTTCCAAGTCATTGCTGGAATATTTTCTTAATTGTTAAAATGTTGCCTTAACTCATTTTAATCAATCTCTATATTTTTTGGAAAATATTACATGAATTCTAAAACAAAAATATTACTTGAATGATTTATAATATGAATTCCCATTAACCTCTATAATATGATGCAATATTATAAATTCTCATCTGAAGCGTTCAAGATGACTTCTTCGAGTCTATTGGACCAGCAGTTTGTGGTTTCCTTTCCAAAACATAGGTTTCTACGAAGAATTTCAAAAACAAGCCGAAATAAAAGCCATAGAAAATGAATGAAATGACGGTCACGTTATTGGACAAAATGCAAGTTTGGTCAGTCTTTTTGGCATGGTATGTGTATACAGTAACACAAATGGCTGCGATCATCTGAATAATCTGTAGCGAAGTAATTGCTATCCCTATGGGTTTTGGAGGACGGATTCCTAGTGTTCTCACAGCATAATACGTGTACATGTTAGAGTGAACAAACACGTTGATGGCAACGAAATAAATCTGCATGGGCGATATAAAGGCCAGTGTAGACCATGCCAGGAAGGTTACTGAGGCGTGATGAAACCAGTGGATGAAGTTTAGCGGTCCTTTCTTAAGCACTATGAAGACTGTGTCACCGTACTCTACTATTTTTGAAAATATGAAAAGTACGGACCAGAGTGCCCCTGCCTGTCGGTACCTTATAGAGCCCAAAGTGCAGACACTGCCCTTAAGACCGTAGATTTGAATAGCATAGGCGATGGCTGTTATCGTTCTCCACGCAGAAATGATGCTGAAGACTGCCAGAAATATGTTCCAGATAAACAAAGCTTTGCGGATCTGAAAAGGGGGTCTGGACTTCATCAACTTTTGGCCGCTGAAAATAAGAACCAAATAAGCCCCCACGAAATAGAAGCAAAGGTTAAAGTTATCACTAAGCCAGGCAGTGGTCTTGCAGGAATCAAATTTGGCTTCAATGTCCAAGATATAACGGCTGTAGGGCATGCTTGTGTCGTTTTCAAGCGAGCACATAAATTCACTCATCCTCATTTTCGGTGTTCGAATATTATTTCTACCAGTAAAGATGTTTTGGGACTAATTCCTGCTGCTGCTACAGCACAAGTGACAGAACTTAATAGATTGCGCTTTTACATCTGGCATTTATTACAATCGTGAACACGTCACTTGCTGGGATAAAATACATTTTCTACGTTTTAGGTCAGGACGTGTACGGTGAACACTTACGGCAAACAAAAATATGGTACCATATTTGTTTGTGCAATGATCGTTTCAACGAGGCATCTGTTGAATGATAGTGGGTTGCCTAACAGAATAAGCCATTTTAAAATTAATTTTGGAAACTGATAGGAACAAATGGAATGTACGAGGACCTAGCATAAATATTCTATTGTTTGTTTAAATTTTTTGTTTATGTATATGTATATTCCATTTCATGGAAATATGTCTGTAGAGTTTATAATTGTAGAGAGTCTGGTAAACTTTACGGACATATTTCCATGAAATGGAATATACGTATACATTAACAAAAAACTTCAAACAAATAATAGAATATTTATGCTAGGTCCTCGTACATTCCATTTTGTTCTTAACAGTTTCCAAAATTAAATTAAAAAATAATTAAAAAAAGGCATATGCTGGTACGCGACCCCCATTACTGATTCGCACAATGCAAATTTAGTTCACCAGTTGTTAAACTGTGTGGATTTTATATAAACGGTTATCTTAACTTGTTTTTTCAAATAATGCCAGACTAATTTTAACAGAAATAGTGGAACATCACGCAGCCATTTGCTATAATAAAAGCCCTATATGCTTCTATGTAGCCTATATTTTATACTTTATATACATGTACGATAGCTGGAAAAATTTAGAAAATATTTTGGCCAAATGCTCTGTTCAAATTTCCTAAAAATTCCTTATTTTTTATTAGCCAATTGTTAGCAAACTGAATTTCAAATTCGTACTCATATGGGTAGCAGCCCGATCTAACGGTAAGGGATCCGAACAAGTATTTTCTCTATTAAGTTGAGCGTTTTTGCACAGCTGTTCATGAAAACCATACATGTGTGCATGATATCTGAATAGTATTAGCTTGACACAGATAAAAAGAACACATTGTACAAGTCACGAACTTTTCAAACGCCTCTCGTGTACCTGTGTTTAATTCGAAATAATTGGATACATCTATACCTTTGAAATGGTGTGGAGCAAAATTTTTATCTCGAAATATACTGAATCTTGACATTTTAGAATTTCAATCAAGCTAATTGAGAATAAAAGTTTTTAAGACTTTCATTATGAAAATACAAGCATACAGAAAAAACTGTGTCATAGGTTAATCAAACTTCTTGATATCGCCATTGCCACACATGGGCCTCTTTCTCACCAAATATGTTTTCACAAAAAAATTCAAAAATAGCACAAAATAGGAGAAATAGATACTGGCAGCAATGGCGAGGGCTTCGTCTTTCACCTGGCAGGTCCTGTCAATGGCTTTGGCCCAGTACATGTATCCGGTGATGAATATTCCCACGACCATTTGCAGAAGCTGAAGAGAGGTGATGGCCATGCAGACTGGTTTCGGGATCCTCATTCCAACCCCCTTAAGGGCATAGTACGAATACATTATGGAGTGAACGAATAGATTGACGGAACTGAAGTAATATTGCATGGGCGATGCATAGGCACCAGAAGACCACACGAAAAAGGCCACGGTTACGTGGTGGTACCAATGCAAGAAAATCAAGGGTGTTTTCCGCAGGACGATGAAGACAGTGTCCCCGAATTCAACGATTTTGGAGACGATGAAGAGGATTAGCCACAGACCAACAGCGTGCCTATGCTCACTTGACCCCACATTGCAAATGGAGGCATGGAAACCGTACTCGAGTACTGAGTACCGCACTGCAGACACCATACGCCAAGCGCCCATCGTACTGAAGGCAGCCAAGACAACATTCCAGACCACTAAGGTACCTCGGAGTTGGAATGGTGGACGTGTCCTCATCCATTCCAGGCCAATGAAGATGGTCACCAGATATGCACCGATAAGGTAGTAACACAATGTCCAGTTTGAGCTTAGCCAGGTGAAGGCTCTGCAGATGTCGAAATTCTTTTCTATGTCCAAGAGATGGCGTACATAGCTTTCTGTCGTTAAGTTCCCTGATGGACACATCAGCACACTTCTAGTCATTTTTATGCTGTTACCTTTTTTATCGAAGGTAACCTGCTTATGATCCACTGCATGTGGTGTATTTTTAGTTCTTTGCTATTATTTTAATTAACCACATGTGCTCATCTGTTTTCCGATTATGCATAAGCCATCAATAATGTTAACATTTTATGAAGCCTGCTTAGGCTAGGACTAAATAATGAGTTATAGGGCAGAGACACCTAACGTCATATAGATATTACCTAGAATTGTAGGTGTATGACATCAATATTTTAGTTACGGTATAGTGTTAGTTTACTAATGACCAATTGTACCAAAACTGTGTATACATACAACTTTTAAAATAGTTATTTTGTTTGCTATAGTTTACTGGGTGGCCATTGCTATAAGATTGCCTTAAGTAACTGAAGTTCGATAATATATTGCCATTATTACTTTTAAATAAATAAAAACCAATGCATGAACATAGCTATTCAAACCATACAGTCCATACGTATTAAAAATATAATAGTAATAACGTGTACAATATATCACTGCAATATCAAATTGACAATATATATTATCAGTTGCGTCTATAGTTCGCAATATATCATTTCTCTAAATGTTTGCCGAACAACACATCAAAGTTCTCATCAACATTTTGATAGCTTATTTATGTCAGTGTTTTATTTTGCCAGTCCATGTGTCTGATAAATGAGTGAATCATATTCAGTTTTTTTTTTGTTTCATACCACTTGTGTGAAGTGTGTATTGCGTGATGTTTGCTTTGTTTTTTTATATGCAGGCAGCGCACGAAGGTACCAATCATATTGGCAGGCTAGAAGTAATTGAGAAAGAGTAAATGTTATGCAATCCTTTCATAACTGACGAATAGGTCATCGATGTGTAGGTCGAATACTGTTCAGATTGTTATATAATTCTGCTATGACGCGAATGTTCGTCAAGTGTTTTTAGTGGGCTGTGGTTGGGTTTTTCCGACTGCACAAGGTAACATAAAAACATAGCCGAAACTCTTAAATGACTTGCATATATATCTAATAATAGAATCATTGTTGGAACTTTTCAAGATATCGAATAGACCCTCATGGAAAGTTCAATAATTTTTTTATGTGGGGTCATTGTGGGTAACCTTGTTAAAGCTTTCGCAACCCGAGTTTGTTCATGCATGCAGTTGCAACTATCATAGTGATTACTTATGTCCTCAATGGAAACATTTGTATTTTATGATTGTTTTTTTTTTTTAATTTCTATTAGAATTCTAGCTTGCAGCCTATTCGAGTCCATATAGCATGTTAACCTTTACAACACTGCACATCTACAAGGATTGTGTTAAAAACGTAAAGGGAATTATATGGACTTTAAAGGCATTGATAACAAGATATGGATAAATTAGAATATGTTGTTAACATTAAACCTAGCTAGGACCGTATACTCTTCCCTATAAAAATCTGTCACTTTGCTACCTGCCATATGGCGTGATAATGCTGACTGCAGGGTAACGAATTGAATTGAATTGAATTGGATTGATATGAATCTATAGCATTAAATGTATAAGTCTTATATAATTTCCAGATCACATCTATTCAATGCCCACGAAACACATCAGATTGGCACATATGCTTTTAGTTAACAGTACAACGATTATTAATAAATATAAATACAATTACAACTTAGATTGGGTGGTACATATATACTGTATGTAGTGGTGACTGTCAATTGGTATAGACCCGGGATTCCGTGTGTTATAAGGTGATGGGATAGGTCCTCTTTGTTAATTTATTGTCCTTGTATATATAGGGACGTTAGATGAGCTAATTGTTGCAAAATGTGTGATTGTGTGTTTTGCGAATCAAGTTTTGACTCACAGCAAACGTTTTCACGGGTTACTTAAGTTTTTTGACATCACCAGTGACTCGCATGGTCTTCTTTCTCAACAAATAGGTTTTCACGAAAAACTTCAGAAACAGCACTAAATAGGAGAAATAGATACTGGCGGCAATGGCGAGACCCTGGTCCTGAACATGGCAGGTCCTGTCAATGGCTTTGGCCCAGTACATGTATCCAGTGATGAAGATTCCAACGACCATTTGCAGAAGCTGAAGAGAGGTGATGGCCATGCAGACTGGTTTCGGGATCCTCATTCCAACCCCCTTAAGGGCATAGTACGAATACATTATGGAGTGAACGAATAGATTGACGGCACTGAAGTAATATTGCATGGGCGATGCATAGGCACCAGACGACCACACGAAAAAGGCCACGGTTACGTGGTGATACCAATGCAAGAAGATCAAGGGTGTTTTCCGCAGGACGATGAAGACAGTGTCCCCGAATTCAACGATTTTGGAGACGATGAAGAGGATGAGCCACAGACCAACAGCGTGCTTATGCTCAGTGGACCCCACATTGCAAATGGAGGCATGGAAACCGTACTCGAGTACTGAGTACCGCACTGCAGACACCATACGCCAAGCGCCCATCGTACTGAAGGCAGCCAAGACAACATTCCAGAACACCAAGGTAAATCGGAGTTGGAATGGTGGACGTGTCTTCATCCATTTTCGCCCGATGAAGATGGCTACCATATAGGCACCGATAAGGTAGTAACACAATGTCCAGTGTATGCTTAACCAGGTGAAGGCCCTGCAGATGTCGAAATTCTTTTCGATGTCCAAGAGATGGCGTGTGTAACTCACTCCTGAAGCATTTTCTAAGGAGCACATTATGGAACTTCCAGACATGACTGTGAACATATTTCTGACCAACTTGCAGCGCTACTGCCAACCAAAGTACTGTTGACTGTATTGGCCGTTTTTATTTATTAAACACATTTATTTACAGTCTAATCGAATGCTAGTGCAGCTGTGACCTTTAAAATGCTTTTATGATTGATCGATGGAATCCTAACGGATCTTGCCTATAGACAGCAAAGGTGCAGGGCGGATTCTGGCGACTTGGTGCATATGCATGGGAGGGATCTTTGTGCCAAATATCGCGTTCAATATATTATCGGTGCATTTAGAATGAATAGGACTTACTCATATTCCTTGGCAACTAGGACCTTCCTCAATCTCCTTTGTACATATATTTCCAGTACCTCCCCTGGTTTCTGGTGCAACTTGTTTATTTTTGCATTTGGAACGCCTATTTCCTTTAAACATTTGCATGGGAATTTAAGATGCTTGATATCGAGGGTTTTATTAATAAGCTAAAGATATGGAAAAATATGCAAGTATGAATGAGTAATTATTGGTTTGGATGACAACTATAAAATAATTGCAATGATCACCAAATTCGTAAACATTGCCATAATTCTCTTTTGTATAGCATTTTTAGAAGTTTGTAAATACAAAATGTGCACACGCAATGAATAGTGTTTATTTGTCATAAATTTGATAGTATATGATACATGGTTAGTGAAGCCCGTGTTAAGTTACAGTTTCTATATAGTTTGATCTAAAATTGTAATTTATATGATTTTAAGTTGATAAATCAGTGGATAAACTTCCCAAGAATTATTTCCCTAACGACCATTACAAACGGTGGAATTTTGTTTATAATCATATTAACGATATTGATTAAGAAAACTTTTTCGAGACCAGATTTCTGGTGGGTTCCGGTTCTCTTTTTGGGATATACATGTAGGTTCTAATGAAAAACAATAAAAATAGTAAGAAATAGGATAAATAAATATTGAATCCTATGATGCTTGCTACGTCTCCTACAAAGCAAGTTGGGTTACTGGTTTTAGCGAGATAAGTGTAGACTGATAAAAACATCCCAGCTACCATCTGAACCAACTGCATCAAGGTGATGACCATGCTGATATGTTTTGGAATGGCCATTCCAAGCCCTTTGAGGGCGTAATAAGAGTACATGAGGGAGTGGACAGTAGCATTGATTCCGCAGAAATAGTATTGCATGGGAGACGCATATCCTGCTATTGAAAATATGAAGAAGGTGACGGAAGCATGATGGTACCAGTGTAATAATGTGAGCTGAGACTTCCTCAAAACGATGAAGAACGTGTCACCGAACTCCACAATTTTAGAAAACATGAAAAGATACATCCAAACACCCACGGCTTGCCTGTCTTCCAAGGATTCCATGAAACATACTGAAGCTAAGAAGCCTTTCTTCTGAATGGTGTAAGCCAATGCAGTGTTAATCCTCCAGGCGGTAATCGTGCTGTAAATTGTCAGAAAGCCGTTCCAGAGCAATAATGCAGTACGAAGCTTGAAGGGTGGACGTGATTTCATGTAATTTCGACCCAAAACGATGGCTATCAGGTAAACTGCTATGAAGTAAAAGCATATTGTCCAGTTGGCGGTGATCCAACCATAGGCACTGCAAAGGTCGAAGTTCTTCTCAATGTCCAGAAGGTGATGCGTGTAATTAATTGAAATTTCTGATATTTCGGTAGGGCACATCAGTTCTGACATCGACATTTTCGCTTTTGATTTACAATTCTGTTCAGTTAGATTGGTGCACTGTAGTCGATTTTCCTGTAGTTGAACACGTAGCACAAAACCTTTTTAAGAACACTATACATGTATATATAGTGTTATCGTTGCAACTGTTCAGATTGGGACAATTGAATTTGCCGCAGCTGTGAGTTTCATTAAGTCAACAAGATATCGTGCGAATTAAGACAATTTCAACTACATACACTTGTATGTAATAATTTATTACTTTTTTATCTCGGTATATATATATATATAGATAGTTGAATAGTTCAACGATTGTGTCCATGTGGTAGATAGCCTTCTTAGCACATTATGTACAGCCTCCAACATCAATCTGGACAAGTTGCATTGAAGTAATCATATAGGCTGTTTGAAATACCGATTTGGAATGACACATAGTCAATCCATATACTGTATAATTATTACTTTATTAGCAATATTATAATATATTTAATTAACATTATTATAAATTACTAAGTTATGAGAATTATGTTCTCTTGTCATAATCTTTTGATAATTTTGATAATAAAATTCCAGAAAAACAAGGCTCTATACGGAGTAGAAATGGGGCCCGGGGGCGAGACTTCATGTATTCCCGTCCGCCAAAGATGATTAATAGATAGATGCATGTGAAGGAAAAACACAATGTCCAGTTGTTGGAGACCCACGTAAAGGCCTTACAATGGTCGAAATTCTTCTCTATGTCCAATAGGTGTCTGGAGTAAGGCACCATGGTCGAGTTTTCTGGATTACACATTAGCCACGCTCCGGAGGTATCCATTGCTGAGTACCTGGTGATATCTGATATGATAGATTCACTTTTATTTTGGACAGAATTAAGGCTTTCGAAATATTTTTTTTTTTTGCTTTATTGGTAACAACCATTTTGAGGTTGGTTGTAATTGACGGATGATTTTTACAAAAGACGTGGCAAACCTCATAGTTTGTGATGGCCTTCGACATAACACCGTAATGAACATCTGCTGCTCTGACAAATATTAGTCATTATCGATTTGGGGCAAGTGGTACACCAGTAGTTTTATTAACAGCGTGTATGCTTTAGGATCGATCGAATAAAATATGGTTTTTGAAATAAATTCATCTTGACATTCACTAGTCCACGATAGTCACTTGTAGAATTAAATATGCAGTCTTGGTGAAAAACATCAACCGGTAGCTTATAGTGATGATATTCAGAAATGTGTTCTCCCTCTGGTTCTGTATACTGAAGGCAAAGGATGATCCAGCGCCATATGTGTTCCATTCATTTGTAAATCTATTTTCAAGCTAATTTACTTAAATTGTATCTCAAGTTCACGTTTACTTACTTTCAAGATTTCGCCATCGTCGTGTTCTCAAAAACCAGATTTGTTCAAGTCTTCAATGGAACCCAATGTATAGGATTATCCATCTTTCGGTTTATAATATTTGACATTATTGATGACATGCAAAAATGACACTGTTTAAATATCGACATACTTGCTAAAAGTTTGTTTTATTTATTGAGAAATACATGTACCGTACCAATTAAATATCTTCGGTATACATGCATGTATACAATTGCACAACTATGAAATGCTTGATAATGCATAATTCTTTGTGGCTATTGTTACAAACTTTGGCATTTTAATGTAATCTATTCAGCTATTTACAAAGTATATTTTACAATATTAATTTTCTTAATGACAGTTGAAAGTTAATTTTTCTTCCTATACAGAATACATTCATCTATGAAACTTATTTCTAATAACCTATAGTAAGTTAAAGACAGCAATAAACAATGAATGGAACTTATGAACATATTCAATATTTAAATAAATTTTCGAAATGGTTTAAAAGCATTAATTTTTCAATACATGTACGATGGGATTGATATTTCATTTCCACATTATAAATTACATGTACTATTGCATAAATCCATGTTTTTCATTATCCAAAAATGTAAAAACAGTTTTCCCTATTGGTATGTATTGCAAAGTCAGTCCATTCCAAATGATGGCAAATCACTTCAACATCTGAAGTGTATCCTGTGTTGGTCTTCAGAGTATAGAAATCAATTCTTCAATGATAAACTCCTCATCATTGTCCCATGCATTAGGATGCTTTTTTCACAATTCCATCGCTGGTTGCTGGTTTCTTCTTACCAACGATATAGCTTTTATTAAAGAAATTCATAAACAGCACCAGGTAGGTTAGATACATGCTGGCGGCAATAGCGATGTCCTGCTCGACCAAGTTGCAACTCTGGTCCGCCGTTTTTCGGTAATGTGCGTACCACGTGATAAGCATCCCAGCCACCATTTGCAATACTTGCATCGAGGTAATGGTAATGTTGACTGCTTTTGGAAGACGGATTCTCAACACTCTCAGGGCGTAGTAAGAGTACATGATGGAGTGGATGAAAATGTTGATGCTCGCGAAGTAGTTGTGCATGGGTGCTGGATAGCGAGTGGTGGACCAAGTGTAAAAAGCGACGGATATATGATGATACCAATGGAGGAATGTTAGTGGCGTCTTTCTCAGGACAATGAAGATAGTGTCACCAAATTCCACCAACTTAGAGAATGCAATAAAGTATAGCCAGATGCCAACTGATTGAATCTGCTCCGATTGACCCATGTTACAAAACGAACCGTGGAAACCATGGAGTTGTAGAGTGTAAAACAGGGCCGGAATCATGCGCCATGTGGTAACGATGCTGTAGACAGCTAAAGCAAAATTCCAGAGGAATAGGAGCCCACGAAGTTTCAATGGTGGACGAGACTTCATGAATTCTCGTCCGATTAAGATGGACACCAAATAGGCGCCCATGAAGTAATAGTACAAGGTCCAGTTTTCTGCAAGCCATGTAAAGGCCAAACAGTTGTCGAAGTTTTTCTCAATGTCCAACAGTGGTCTGGTGTAACTAACTACCGAGACGTTGAATGGTGGACACATAGTCGATTTTTCCAACATCCTGAATTCGTTGGGAATAAACACTTTATAGCTCAAAGTTTAGCAGTCAAGGAGAAGACACAAAATGACCGGTATTAGTGTCAACTCACCATTTTTCTAGCTCTTGGGGAGTTGTCTTGAATGGACACGACACGAATGGCCTTGCCATTGTTTGGTGAATTTTATGTATTCACACACACGCATGCAGCTTCTATTCCTTGTCCTTTTTGACATTTTTTTTTATTTATGCATTTTAAAATTTTGGCATATGTTTGTTATCTTTGCAAGTCGGCAAACAAGGAAGTCTGCAAATGTCCATTGAATGCACTTGTACATGTAGCTAGGTTAATACTTTTAGGCCGGATTACAGCAATGTGTAGTGGTGGGATCCTAATCTCAAAGTATCCAATATCACAGGGTTTAATTTATTATTTTTTTAGTAGGTTACTATTTTGGTTACGAAGGTTGTTAGCCTTATTAAGTCATTTTTCTAAGCTGCAAAGTAGATCGGTAGTTCACCGTACAGGTTTGTTGTGCTGCATAAACGTATCACAGCATGGGCATTACGTATTTTTGTAACATTCAACATGTACAAGAAAACGATGTTTACATAAATTAACATTTGCCATTTTAGAAACACTAGTTCTGCTGAGCGACCAGCATCTGAATTATTGCGAGAAAAATAACAAACAGCTTAAACAATTTTTGTGGTATATATACTTGCCCGAATGTTGTAGCATTGGGTTTTTGGTAAAAATGTGTGTAAGGACCTTTATAGCAAAACCAAGCATATTGCCGTATTCTATATTACCAGATAGTGCAATTTTACAGTGCAAAATTACATTTCTTGTTTTCTGTATCACACTTATTAAAAATGCCAAAACAAGCTATTGTCACATAATTACACTGAAATTCCATACAAACGAAGTGAATAAGGGAATGTCGAAATGCACTCATTCATGCGACCAATTGTCTGATGCTGGTCATGACATATCATTTGCACAAAACACATGCACGTGATGAGTTATAAAACATTTTATTGTAAATGCTGTATTTGAAAAGTTTTTAATAACTTTCACGTATACTTATTGTGAGGTGAACTAAAATGCACTTGACAAGCTACTCTTTTTCATGTGTTATTTTTATATTAATTAATAATAACTTAACAGTTGAATCTGTATAGCAAGACAATTCTGAAGTTCGCTCGAAGCAGTCACGCAATGATGTCATACTTATTTTTCTTTCATGCAATGTTTTGTTGGACTTTTCAAAACTTTTAGTAATTACAAAATACAGACCTCCTCTGATGAATAATTGGAAGATTTTGAAATAATACAGATATAAAATATGGTTTTTTAATTAATTGTTTGCAACTGGCCTTGCAATTCCATTTGTACAAAACACAACACACTTGTCATTCGTTAAAGTCATAAAACATTTTATTCTATACGCTATATTGAAAAGCTTAGCATGACTTTGAAATATTATTGTTAGGAGAAGTGCACTCGACAATAGTCATCTTTGGTACTTTTTTCCGTGTGTTATTTCTACATTCATGAATGGTTTTTTAAGATTATTTAATAATAACCTGCCATTGGATCTGCTCTGTATAGATAAACTAATTAGAAATTTACTTGAACTAGTCATGCAATGACGTCACGTTCACTGTAAATTGCATTTGTTCCTTTGAGAAACAATTGAAAGAATAGATATTTTAAAACAGATATGTGGTTTCTTTATTCCTTTGCCAACTTACAATAGTTTTTGCATCATTTGTTCAGGTTATGCAATAAAAGAAGTTTTCCTCACGGGTTACAAATTTAAATAAAGCTAAAAAATTATAAGTCAGTTTCAGAACAAAGTATATTTTGCATTTTTTTAAATATCATATTACGAGCAAAATCAAACTTTTAAATCTATAGCTGTTAGCGCATAGGTCTGGTCAATTATTGGTCAAATATTGGTCAATCTGGTCAATTATTGCCATAGTTGTTTAGTATCAGAGCACTCTTTTAATTAAAAAAAAATAGAAATTACCCTGAGTATAGTTTATTATATAATAAAAAATTATAACCGTGCTTCCCATAATTTAGACAACTTTTTCATGGCGCATAGCATCGCACATAATGTATCTTATTATCATAATCTCGTTATTTGTAAGTTTTTTTAAAAATTGTATAATGGGTACAAGGACAAGAATAGACTACATCAACTTTTTGAGACTCTTGCTAGTATAACCAACTTTTCCAATGCAGTAACTTCTGATGAAAAAGTGCAAAAACAGCACAAAATAAGAGCTGTATATGGCTGTGGCAATGGCCAGACTCTGAACGGGCACTTGACAAGTTGGGTCAAGAATCCTTACATTGATCATGTACCCTGTGATGGCTATTCCGGCAACCATTTGCAACAGCTGCAGCGCAGTGATGCTCTTGCTGATGAATTTTGGTACATGGATTTCAAGTATTTTCAGAGCATAGTATGAGTACATGATGGAATGGATGAACATATTGAGGACTGCGAAGTAGTTATGCATGGGCGACGCCCAGGCTCCGGTTGACCATACGAAAAAGGCCACTGTGGTGTGGTGGTACCAATGCAAGAAGATAAGAGGAGATTTCCGTAGTACGATGAAGACAGTGTCCCCGAACTCCACGATTTTGGATAAGACAAAGAGGAAGAGCCATATGCCGATGGCCTGCCTGTGTTCGGGTTGTCCCATGGTACAGCTGGCGACAAACAGACCATATTGCTCTATGGAATACTCTATGGCTGTGTACAAGCGCCATGAACCGACAATGCTGTAGAGAGCTAGACCGGCATTCCAGACTACCAGAACCCATTTTAGTTGAAAGGGACGGCGGTTCGACATCCACTTTCGGCCGAAAAAGATGCCTGCCATGTAAACACCGATAAAAATGTAGCACAGTTTCCAATAGGCGCTCAACCACGTGAATGCCAGGCAATGGTCAAAGTTCGTCTCGATCTCCAATAGACGCCTGGTGTAGTTTAAAGCGGATGGCCTTGCAGTAAAGCACATGGCGTATTCTCCCGACATGTTCGGTTCCATCTTCAATGGACTGCTTGGAGAGGTGCTGTAAGAGTTCTCTCCCAAAGCAGAATGGCTAGTTTCGGGATCGACCTACGATATTTTCTGGTGGTGTTCAACCTTTTCATTTTAAATATATGGTGGAACTTCCTCAAATTTCTTTGGTCTCAATAAGCCACACGTCACAATTTGCACCTTGGTGATGTTGCGTGTTCACAATAGGACATTGAACAACGAGCTTTGCATCAAATAAGCGGATTGATGCGGTAAATGTAATTTGAGATCGTGGATACAACAATGCCATTTTCTCAGCTTTTTGATAACTTTCACAAAATTATAATGTAGAACTTTTTTTTTCTTCTTCGTATATTTCATAATTTTCATTTCTGAGAAGTAATGTACAACTATTGGAATTAATATTGTAATTTCTGATTTCTATAGAAGATAGAAGATTCATAACAATATGTACATGCAATTCTATGAGAATTTAACCAATTTTCTGATATTTCTCAAAAACATGCATATGTAAATAAGGGTGACCGGATGTTTCCGGTACATCGTTGAAACTATCATTGAAAACTTTTTCTCTCTTGTAATTCCCTTGATATTATGCATCGATATATACTCACAGTATTGTTTGGAGATCAAACATGCGTTATTGACATAACTATTTAGCATTTGGTCGACAACTGTGCATGTTTATTTGAAAGACCTTCGCATGGATGACGATCTGAAACAAAGTAATGTACATAGAAGCAATTTGCATGATCATATGCTACATATGCAGATTAAAAACTTTATTAAGTGGATTATCCAGCCTAGCAAATTAAAAATATACTCTTTTATTCACATTTCAAATACTCTAAGAATAATACCAGTTGGATCATTTACACTTTGTTAGATTTTCATATTACACCTTAAGTGTTTTATTAGAGCCAGTTACATCAATAAATATTTAAAAATTACAATTGTATTACAAATAATATGCAATTTTATCCACAGTGGCACTGTGAATCATCCAATACTGTGAGTAATACTGGGATTTTGGCGATGTACCTATTTTCTGCACTGTATAAAAATAACAGTGTTCTTTTTTATGGCACGTTAATTAAAAAATAATATATTTGACTAACTCAAATTACTTTATCATTAACTAGAATATCTACATGTACGTATTGCTATACATGTATCGTATTGCTAATAAGGTTGCCTATACTAATGTATAACCGTGCTCTTTACATTTTAAAAAACAGTATCTTGGTCAAGTCTAACTAGATCACCAACCATTTTTAATTTTAACATCAATCTACTTATTGTAATTACAGCAGGTCATTCTAATTTCTTGAGCAGACTTTTGGGTGTCCTTTTGCCAAAATAGGCTTTGAAAAAAAAGTTCAAAAACAGTGCAAAATACGATAGGTAAACACTTGCTGCAATAGCGATAGCTGTATCGGAAACGATGCAATTGGGATCATCCAATTTGGCCAGATAGGCATATCCGGTGATGAACATCCCAGCCACCATTTGAATCAGTTGCAAGGATGTGATGGCCATGCTTACAGATCTCGGAATGTGTATTTTGAGCACTTTGAGAGCATAATACGAGTACATGATGGAGTGTACAACCAAGTTGTTGGTGGTGTAGTAGATCTGCATTGGTGAAGCATAGGCTCCTGTAGACCAAACTGAGAAGGCCACAGTCACGTGATGGTACCAGTGGAGGAAGATCAACGGTGTTTTTCTAAGCACGATGAATGCAGTGTCTCCAAATTCCACGATTTTGGAGAGGAGGAACAGGAACATCCAGAAACCCACTGCCTGGCGCTGCTCCAAAATGTCGAATTTGCAGATGGAGTCCAAAAATCCATAATTGCTAATGTTGTAAACAACGGAGGAGAGCATCCTCCAGGTGGACACAATGCTGAACGCTGCCAAGGCGAGATTCCAGAAAAGCAGGGCACCCCGAAGCTGGAATGGTGGACGGGACTTCATATACTGTTGGCCCGCGAAAATGGCCACCATATACACCCCGATTAACGGAAAACACAATGTCCAATTTGCGGTGTGCCAAGCGTAGATTCGACATAAATCAAAATTCTTTTCGATCTCTAATAGTGGCCGGGTGTAGCTCTCGCCAGTGTCGTTTGCAGGCGCGCACATGAACCTTTCAACGGTCATTCTTGGTGTCGCCATGGTTTCTCTGGGGATATGCTTCAGCAAGATGTTGATACTGGATGGAAGTCTACCATATGATAAGACAAACCTTAGAAGTTGAGCAGTTAGACTTTCATTTTAGCAGCACTCTGATTGGTTCGATCGAATTAACGCGATGACTTGGAAAAATCCCCTGATAAAAAGCGTTCCGAAATAGTTGGGAGTTGCTCTTCTAAGTAAGGTTTTAAACAACGTGTATGTCATATCAAATACTTTTTTGTTTGTGAATTAAACTTGTTTTTACAGCTATTGATAGCTAGTGGCTGGTTTGCTTTCACAGTTTGGACAGAAGCAAAACTTAATAGGAGCAGTTGTGAATTTCTCTAAGAATCCGTTGAAATGATAATGATAATAACCTTTTTTACGTGTAGGTCAGGAGTGTATATAATTAAGCTAACCCCGTTTTACTCTCAGTAACCTGGTCTAGTTTAAAGAAAATAGGGTTGTGGCTACGCGGCAATCAATTCTTTTCACTTTAAGAAAGTTTGAAAAAGTTTCATTAATAAGTGTTGCTTATATAAATACGAAAGACCATATCAAAAACTTTTTTTAATATTGGCATCCTTTGACATCTGTCTAGATATAAATTACAAATTGAGTTGCTTATGCTTCAAATTCAAGATAATTGAGTATTTTTATAATATTAAGTTCATTACAGAAAGGTGGTTTATTTTCACTGTGTTCACTTGTTTAAATAATCTCTGCAATGTCAAATAGTGATGCAAATTAGTCTGCTTCAATGCTATTAGTGACGTCATAGTTATACATTGTGGAAAGATTCTGATAATGCGAAAATTGTCTTGACGTCACTTCATTATCCTTGAATTACAATTAAACCTACTGTATATGCACACAAAAAAATGCATTCGGGATGCATTTTCAAATGCATAAATTTTTTTTACACATGGGTTTAACACTCTCTAAGTATACAGTAAAAGTAATATTTAACATACAAATAGAGATTTTTTTCAAAATATAACAAAGGTATCAAATAAATAATAAAAGTACTATAAAAATTATATATATTTATTTCACATAAATATACAATATTATTATTATTGAAAATTAACTCTATTACATTTACTGTTGGCTACAATATTTGGTCACCAATATACTCTTATCAAAAAACTTGAGCTGTATTTGAGCTGTAAGCTTAACTTTATCTCGACTAAATGCATGCTGCATGGACTAAAGCCCACTTCGCACCGCACGCGAATCACTGGCGACGCTGTGCGGTAGAGTGCGGTGGCGCCGGATATGACG
>JAQGCC010002670.1:0-17603 GCA_034698905.1 Xestoiulus laeticollis | reverse complement strand
ATTTTAATTACACAAGTCGCTGACTTGGCTGAGAGCTTTCCCCATAGGAAACGGGGTGTTTAGTTTCCCCTTAAACGTCTTCTAACTGGGATTTCAGATTTTAACTAAATTTGCATCTAAGTATTCCAATTCACCACCACCTAGTGGAATTTCAACATTAGGCCTATAGGAAAGGATGTTGCTATCTTGAAAATGCTATGCTAAAAGGTCATGTCCTCTTTCATTTCCTTTTCTAATAATCTTCATTTGCAGCAATGCGTTTTTCATTCGCGCACGAGAAGAATCCTTGTTCTCTTTCAGCATTTTTCTGCGGTTCTCGAGTATTTAACGAAATGGCTCGTTTAAGCTGGCTACAGACTACCATCACGTCACATAAGCGTACGTGATGACGGGCATGCTTACGCCACATGAAAAAAAAGCTGACTGCATATTTTACGTGATGGGAGGAGCATGACGTGATAACAGCGTGAGTCCTGTACATGCGTCTACCATATGATATACAATTCTTAAAAATGCATCTTTTTCAAGTGGCGTGAGCATTCGCGCCATGGTAGTCTGTAGCCAGCTTAAAGCGCATACATATTGTGATGCTGGCATGAATAAGGCCCATACATTCTCAGGAGGCGCTTGACAACAAAGTCATCATAGTCTAGTGACCTAACAAAAAAAAATTCTATTGATTTACGTATTGTTGTATAATTGCGCATGTTAAATTATACAAATATTTGCAACATGCCTATAGCGTAGCACTGTTTTATTATATATAAATATGTTGTAAGATACAACAACGTGTAAAATATTGATTGATGACAAATGTATATAAGCCTACAGGTACATATCAAGTTATAAATGCCTCCAATAACCATTATGCCACGGTACGGAAAAAAATGGCTGATATAAAAAGTTAGTTTGTTCTATTATTATGTGCCAAAATCACTTCGTTCGCATTTCTGGAAAGCCAAATTTGAGATAGATAAAGCATTAATCATTTATCATAGAAGTTTGAAAGCCAAGGCCTCACATTTGGACACACATAGTTATTACTGGTAACTAAACAAAAGGGCAACAGAGAGTACTTGAACGAAATTGAGCACTACATTCTTGGTATAACTACAAAGATTTTGTTCAATTTTCATCATTTATGCAATTAAGATATTTAAGTTGCAATGCAAAGCGTCTTTGGCAAGAGCCATGTTTATTTATCGAATCAATTAAGTCCATGAACTTGCACGTTTTTCTTGACGTCACCAAACACAACTAATATCAAGGATTTTGATATCATAGGAAATCTAAATTTAATGTCATCATTGACAATGGCACTTTGAGGGTTATCTTCAATTCGATTACGTTTCGTTTTCCGATAACAGATATGGAATTCAGAACATAAAACTGTATCTGATTGGCATTTTTGTGTTGTGTGTCAGAATCTCTAATGTGTTAGTTTTTCTTTGAAATGTTCACCCTGTACCATGCTCTGATGTTTTTTATCACTGCCACTGATGACCTGGCCTTAGCGGCTTCATCAAACCATGCATGTCTCCAATTTTTAAATATCTCATTTCCTCTTTTTAAAAATCGGATGTGTAAAGCCTGTACATTGGAAACGAACCTTTGGCATTGTTATACGATTTGTACATGACGCATGAAAGTGTTTAGTCATTCTCACATGCCATTTGGATCAGTTACAATGCCCTTTTTAAGTTTCTCTCATTGTATCTCAACAACAAATAAAATTAGTTATCACGAGAATTTAGTTCAAAATCTGCAAAATTGTTTGAATTTGTTTGATTGACGCAAAACTGGGTATGGAATTCTTATTATGTCTATGCTAAACTATCAAATTTAATCCTCTTTATTAACAAGAGTACACTGTTATTGTGTCAATTTAATGCATTTTTAAAACTTGCTGCACGCTGCCTCGTGTAATAGCCCCACCATACGTTGAAGTGCACAAATTTGTAAAAAGGTGGGGCCAATACACGAGTAAAGACGGTAATCTCAAAATATCAATGAAAAGTTAAGGGTTTGCATTCATGGTTACAAGAAATATCCTATTTACATATGAGTTTTAATGTGTTTTTTGTAATATTTGTATGTGATCACCTAATGTTGTTTCCCAATACATTTTCTGACTATATACAGTGTTCTAAAAGTTCGACCCTTTATCTGGTAAACTATCGGAATTTCTTAGTATGAATTTTTGTCAATGACATTAAAGATTTGAATATTTAGTTTATTGTTGAGCTACCTTTTTGGTAGTAGCCTTTGTCAAGATTGTAAAACAATTAAAGCTTTATCATACTTGAGTTATCAAATTTATCATTGATTTTCTGTAGCCTAATCGATTTCTGGTTATCTGACCAATGTGGACTGACGATTTTTTTTGTAATGCGTGTAAACAAGATTTAGTTTCAGAACAAAGTTTATTTCGAAGATCACTTATTAAGGTAGATAGAAAGCTGGGTTGAAAATATTGAATAGTAATCGTTATATATCGCATCATATTCAACGTTTCTACTTGTAATGGCTAGTACTACCGAAAGTGAATCTAGTTTAGGTGAGATGTACTGAACATTTATTTAACAAGGGTTGTGATGCTGCTAACTATCATAATTTTTAACTTAATACATGAGAGCACTGCAAAAATAGGTTTAGCAAAAGTTGATGATTCATAGTTTATGAAAATTTATAAATGTTGATTCTTCATTATAAACAATTGTACTTGTATTCCCATGTTCGATTTTAATGCAACCTTAAGGTTCCAGAAAGCAATCTTCAGTTTCGACATCAGGCCATAAACCTGCAAAAAAAGGAAGAAATGAAATTGGTCTGGGATTATGGACAACTTCGTTTTTCATTTTGGGTGAAGTGGCTGGAAGTGGAGTTTTGGCTTTACCAAATGCAATTAAAGGCACTGGTAAGGAAAGCTTCTTATATTTTTATTATCATAGTAGCATCTCAAAATTAAATATCTATTTCAATGATATTGGCTGAATTTAAGAATAAGGAATTATATGACCACAGTACTTGTTTATTGATTTATTAATTTATTCATTATTATCTAACACTATTCGAAAAGTCATCACATCCCTGAATAACATGTGAATTATTATAAGCAATCATTTCTTCATTAATTCATGTACTGTATTCATCATTCAACATTTAGAGCTGGTTGCACCAACTGAGGTGAAAATCTAAGGTTTACTAACTTCTGGTTAAAATATAACTCCTGGCTAACCTCCAGGTTAGCTGTATGTGTTGCACCAATTAACCCTTAATATAATAACCCAGGGTTATGGAACCCATGTTTAGCCATGCAGAAAAAAATGGCCTCCTTCTAAATTCTAGAATATTAACCTGAGGTTAACCCTGCCTACTGGCTCGGTTAACCTTTCGCTCCATTTTTTCATTAACCCATGCTTGTGCAATGCAAAGGTGGGTTAACCCAGTGTTATAAAGCAGGATAACCCTAGGTTTAATGTTAACATATGTTGGTGCCACCGACCCTTAGATGCTTATGAGGGACAACGTTCTATAGATGTTATGTTAACCTAATATTCTCATAAGAAACATGGAAAAATTTGATAACCAAACTGATATTAAACTCATATGTCAGGCCATGTTATTGTTTTCGATTGTAATATATTTCAAGGAGGTCACTTGTCATAATTGTCTTAATTTTGAAAAAAAAATACTTCTAATGAAGGTTTTTAAAGTTTTATCATTTTTATCAAATGGTGTGTTACATAATAAGTTTGAGTTATTGCACAAAGAAAATGTTCCCATGATGTTATCAGTGCTATGATGTTAAGTTTTTCAATTTCAAAGAATAAGTGTACATTGCTCATGTGCGATGTCTAGGAAAATGCATAGAAAAATAAAGTACTTGTAGACAATTGCATGTGGTCCAGTTTAGTTATGAAATTCTATTTCCTAGAACGTGCATCAAAAGATAACATGCATTACAATTATAATCTTAAGTGGCTGGAATAGCAAGGAATTCCTATGGCATTCCAGCTACCTAAGGCTGTTCAACCCATCGATATGTACTTATCTTGCACATAATTTTAAAAAACGTTGCTATCAAAATATCCCTCTTTTTTGAATTTTCTCACACTAGGGTACATCGGTATTGTGCTCCTAATTGCGTTTTGCCTAATGGCCACATACACTGGCATAAGGCTTGGAACATGCTGGACAATCGTGGAAGAACGTTATGAAGAATATCGTGTGGCTGAAATCCGACAACCTTATCAATGCCTTGCTATCAAGACTTATGGAAAATGGATGATGTAATAACTCATTTTTTTAGAAATGTTCACCTTGTATTGGATCCAGCAACTAACATTTGTATGTTATTTTTCCATCAATTTTTTCTAAGGTGGTTCTGCAATTTTTGCATCCATTTCACTCTTTTGGGGGGTTGTGTAGTGTACACACTATTGATTTCTGGTATGTTGGGAGAATTATTTCAAGACATCTGGCCTGTGTCCATATGCTATTGGGCCATGATGGTGGTTGCCATTATGATTCCTTTATCTTGGTTTGGAACTCCAAAGGATTTCTGGTACGCTTTGTACTTTATTTTACAAAATGTATTTGTAGCTTAATTTAAACTAAAACCTGATATATTTTTTCAGGCAAATTGCTGTTGTGGCCTCATTGACTGTTCTCGTTGCTTGTGTTTTAATAATGGCGCAGTGCATACTTGATATCGGAACTGTCGGAGATGTGAAATTTACTACGCCGACTTTAAAGACCTTCTCATTATCGTTTGGTGCAATTTTATTTGCATATGGAGGAGCAACAGCATTTCCAACTTTTCAGAATGATATGAAAGATCGCAAACAATTTACTGGTGCTGCTATTATTGGATTTACAGGTAGGATATTTAAATAGTAGGATATTTAAAGGATTCGAAATTCTTCCATATACATCACAAATGTGTAGTGGTAGAGAATGAATTTATCTTGCAACATTAAATAGTTTTCTGACCCTGCCATGATAAGGGTCACGCTCTTAAGAAAATCTTTCGACATATGAAAAAGAATGACGACTAAACAAGAATTTGACTAACCTCCATATAGTGTATTCCCTGCAAAACGCGATTTGCGCACTGGTTTCTAGGGACAAAATCATGCTTTTACCTGCGAAGAGCGTACGCCAAAGCATGCAACAATGAAATTTCACCCACTGGGAAATCCCAAAATGTCAAATGTCAAATAAAATACATTAGTGTAGTGAATGCATGTTTACCATTTAGAAAAGGTATTTTGATGCATGCATATACACCCAATTAAGTACAAATGACTACATCTACATAGATGCAGTTGTACACAAGCGTATATTAGTTTTCTATATATATTTTTCGGTTTTGTTTATGTTAAAAACCATTTAAAATTGCAAGATACATATTTGTGCATCTTCATTAGGATAATAACTGATTCATTATGGTCATCACTTTAGTTGAACTTTTATATAGCACATCACTCCAAGTAGCAAACCCATGGTTCTGTCATAGTGGGGTACGCTATTCACAGGTTTCACTATACTTCACTAACTAGTGAAGTAAAGCGGTTTAAGGATCGTTTGATGGCAGGGGGATCCAACATAAAAAATAAAATACTTATGGGTCCCTATACTTGCGGCCATAGCTTTGATCACACTAAAAAACTGATGTAGTATCGCCCCCTAGAAAAGTAAAAAACTTTACTTTGCCCATAATTATTAAATATTGAACACAACCAACGTTATCGATTTTTTATTTTGTTCTTGTAGCTATCATAAGTATATATCTGCTGGTGACTTGCACAGGCTATTTTGTATATGGTTACACCGTTAAAGACAACATTGCCTTGACTATAAGTGAAGGTCCATTGCGTACCACTGCACAAGTTCTCCTCATCATTCACTTGTTCTGTGCTTTTGTCTTGGTCATCAATCCATCCTTTCAAGACATAGAAGAGCATTTGAACATTAAAGAAGGTTATTACACCAAACATTTTCTGATACAAAATTACATGTATTCTATTGACTCTGGATTTCTTATCCATTTATAAACTATGCATTTATTTACAGAGTTCAGCCTAAAACGTTGCGCTTTTCGAACGTGCGTCATCATTCTGATTTTGTTTGTCGCAGAAACAATACCAGAGTTTAGTAAAGTCCAAAACTTAATCGGATCTTCAGGGACCACACTTTTAACTTTCATCTTTCCAGTGGTTTTCTACATGCGTTTGGTCAAAATGAAAAATCCAGGTTGGAAAGACAGGTAAGGAGATGAAAAATTCTGATTTTTGTGCCTTGCACTTTGAAATTATAGCGAAATACTGGTTTTATCAGGCGAAATCACAGGGTTTTGATAGTCTTAATTTATGATTTCAATTTTTTCAAATATAAACTTATCTATCAGAAACATTATATTATTAGTACACGAGTTTTTTATGCTTATGTCAACAGGCTTATGTTCAAGAATCTATAATTGTTTTATCAAGTGGCTACAATCTTAGCTATCTTAGCGCTATTTATAATTGAATAGCTCTTTGAATGGCAGTTGTAATTTAACAGTGCAGTCTCGGTAATCCGGGCCTGTGACCTTAAACGTGCTGTGATGGTGAGAACAATACATTTTTTTCGATAATCCGACAATGCTTGGTCTTTAATGTGGTCGGATTACCGAGACTGTACTGTGCATTATGATAATGCGTAAAATATGTTTTTTGCACATTTAAACTGAACATTTTGATAATCTTATTAATCATCAGTTCTGATTAGCAATCAATAATGATAGATGAATAAATTTTCTATAATTTAAGGTATTTTAACATATCCTGTAGGTATTAAATAAATTTCATTTAGCGAATCACTTTAATTAAAATCTATAAATTTGTTTGTTTTAGATCAATTCCATTACATGAAACAGTGTTTATGTGGGAAATTATACTTATTGGAGTGATCGGTGGAATAACTGGTACAGTTAGTGCAGTGTACGACATAGCTACTCCAAACGCTCTTTCATCACCATGTTATGTTAGTCTCGTCGCCCCTGAGTAATTTATTTTCTGGTTTTAAGTTTAATTTGTTACTAAAAAAATAGTTAAAAAAGAAGCTTAAAAATTTAAATTGTTGATATTTTTTAGACAATGTATAAAACGTTTTATTTGATATACATGTACATGTAGTTGATATTCACCTTCCATTTAAGCTTATTCATTAACCTCACCATAGTCATTAAATTTAAAGTTCATGTTAAATTATTTAACATGTAGTCCAACTTCTGTAATCCTTTGAACTTAAATATACATAAACTTACTTTCTTTAATTTACATTTTAATATCAAATACGTCTTTGGTAAATTTATTGGAATGAATTTGTGCAGGTTGCTATTTTCAACATATGCACAGTGACAGCGTTTTATGCTATAGTAGTATGGCAATTGAGTTTTCTAACCTAATTAGAATACTGCAGTATCGCAAAAAATTACCTTTTTTAGTTTTTAATTTTTTAAAACATTGAAGCTTATCCATTATTATTTATTATAATAAAATTTGTTTCTGAAATTCAATGTAGGTCTATAGATGTAAAGAGTATAGTTTTCAGCTACTAAGCAGATTTTCAAGTTTTAAGATAATATGCAGCATTATATACTGTCTTTGCCGTATGGGCAATTTACTTTTACAATCAGTATTTCGAAATCCAATACATTTAATTTTTCAATTTTTACAAATGATTTTGTCATATATATTTTTCATTATCTGAAATAGTCGACCGTTTAGAATTCCACCCAATAAATTGATAACCTGGGCATTGCACTTTGATGTCTCCACCTTATACGCAGTAGAGGATGTGATCTTGCAATTGTCATGCTATTGATAAGTGGTACCCCACTTGCCCAAGTGTTTTGTTATCACCTCATTCAAAAACCTTGAAATCTTTGCATTATTTCGTGGATTTCATTGACATTGGATCGGTTAAGGCTGGTTATCTCTGTACTGATTAAGATTTTTTGGGAATTGTCAACGCGGATATGGAATGGAGAATGCAGGCCAATTTTACCTGATTGACATTTTTGACACAATGTTCATGATGCTGAAAGATTCTCAATCAGATATGCTCTGCTTTAGGCGCCATGCTCCCTGCATTTTTCTCTCTTTTAAGCGTATCAAGCTTAATTGTTCGAAAACTAAATATACATTAGGTATGGCGAGAAGGATCAACATTACACATTTATGGCTGTTCACAAAATTGTAGCATTTAGCAAAATCTGCAAATATCTTTGCTCAAAGTGCTTAAAATGTGCTCAAAATGCTTAAAGTTGCTTGATTCATGTAGTTTTTTTAGAACAGATTTTTATGTTGAACAATCCTTAGCTTTTATTAATCTGTAGTAATTAGGCTAAATTTCAAGTATCTGTCTTCACTTAAATATATTTATCAATATTAAGTAACTCATGAAATTGTTAATGCACCTGATGTATATAATGGATTGATTATTTAATATAAAAAATATCTCTGTCCAGCTTACATGCAGTTGCTGTTATATTCATTTTGGGAAACTAAATTATTTTGGAGCAATTTGAGGAAGAAGATTTAGACGATATAAAAAAAAAAAATTTTTCAAACACATGCATTCATTTCTTAAAATAGTACATATAGTATGCACCAGTTTAAACCCAAGTTCATTTTTTACTTTTGGTCAGAGTAATGAATTATGGAAAAGCTTGCAACCCTAAAATTGTCAAATTGATCAGTTATTTCCAATGCATTTTTCTGACGCATTTCTTTAGAATACGGTGTTCCAAAATAATTTATGGCTTATAGAATTATTTCCATTCTTAGTTTCCCAAAATGAATATAACAGCAACTGTATAGCTGGACAGATATTTTTATATTGAATAATTAATCCACCATCTTCATCAGATGCTTTGCTACAAAACATGTTTAATTAACAATTTCATGAGTCACTTAATACTCCTAAATATATTTAAGGGAAGACAGATAGTTGAAATTTAGCCTAATCTACTACATTATTCAAAAAAAATGTTGTGATTTTGAGACAGAAGAAGTTGAGTACTGGTTAGTGGTTATAGTATGCAAAATTTAACACTAAATCATAAAAAAAAATTGTTCAACTACAGCAGTAGAATAATCTAAATTTAAAATATATGACTTCCATTATATATACTTATCAATATTAAGTGACTATTTTGGAATTGCTTTTGAAACATTACATAGGTGCATTGGAAATTGTTAATCTTATGACTTTTGTTTTTTGTTGTCATTATTGAATATGGAAACATCAAACTCACTTACCTTTATTTTTGAACAGTTTCAGCGTTGTTTCAAAGGCTTGTGAATGTTGGGGTGGTCTTGCCACATATCTTTCACTGTTTTAGCAAATGAAAAACATATTTGTTTAATAACTAACTAAATTCGCGTGCATTGCACGTGCAATATGATTAACAAACCATTGGGAAACCACTGATTCGATCTCAATTTGGGCATATCAGACTGTTATCATCATCTTTTAATGATTGACACAGCCAAATTCAATTGACGTTTAGTTTTTTATATATATATATATATATACAATATAAAATAATTTTTAATACAAGTGTTCAATCTAGAGGGTCATGATCAAGGTGGTGGAGAGATTTTGGATTATAAACTTGAACGTGAAATTTTCTGAACTTCAAAAAAGTGCATCCTTTTGAAAGAACCTGCTAGTAATGGCCAAAGGAGTAGAAATTGATGCATTAGGTAAAGTTATTTTTATAGAAATCTTAATTCTACATGTTTCTACAATGCCCTATGTAACAATTGCAAATTTTGGACACCATTATGTGTAGATTTGGAATATAGAGAATTTGAATAACATGTGTTACACATGTGAATAACATATAATATTGGACTGTCAGATTCTAATATCGTTTCCAATGGGATTTACAGATAATTTAGTTTTTATAAACAGCTTTGTTATGTTTTAATATATGTTTTCGTATTTTGATCGATTTTATTTCTCAAGGTTCCAGAAAATTATCTTATGTTTCTTCAAAAGATGGAAAAACGGCAAAGAAAGGAAGAAATGAAATAGGTTTATCAGTATGGCAAACTTCATTTTTCATATTGGGTGAAGTGGCTGGAAGTGGAGTCTTAGCATTGCCAAATGCAATGAAAGGAACAGGTTAGCAATTTGTAGTAATTCAATAATTTATATCCAATACTTCTGGATGTTTTCACTTCTTTGGGCGAAAATGCAGAATACAGTGTATCTTAATTATTTTTCTATTTTGTTGAATTTGTGGATTTGAGCAGTGTTTTATTTTTATACCAGTTATTAGCATAGATTATGATGATGTCACACGTTGTATATTTTATCCCAAGTATTAGAAATTTACAGTAATACATTTTAATTTTATGATAGTTATGTTCGAGAAAAGAAAATGAATTTAAGATCGATTGATTAGGCTATCAATCTCGTGTTATGCTACTTGATTATGTCATTACAGAATGTATTAGAAAAAACCGGATGTTCCACACATGATACGTTCAGTATTAAGATTACACTGTTACGTTTTTATTATATGTCATTCTTAATCAAAAAATCTGCGGCGTTTAAGTTAAGCCTTTACATCTATTATATTGCAATAAAATACTTGTATATACGACAGACATGACAGGATAAGTTATCTAAACATAGCCTACTTCATGTTCGGGAACTTTGCACATTGGTCCCACCATTTAATATTTGATCGTTTAACCTGATTTATCAAATGTCATGATGAATCGTTGACGCTGAGTATAAGAAAGTTTTGTGCAAGAAATGTTACATTCAGTTTTCCTGTTTTCTTTAAAAAAATTCCAAAAATGAACATGAAAGAAGATGCATTCAAATATATGTATTTGCAAATTAGATTTTAGATGAATTGTTAAATTTTACGAAACTGTCAATTACATGCAACACAATTCATTTTATATAAGGTTACTTTAACGTTCTTCTAAAATATCTAAAAATACGCCTGAGGAAAAGTGTAACATTTTCGTTTTTTATCCAAGAAGTCCTTTTTAAATACTGATGTATTGCAATTATAGATAGTCTTAAGAGGGTTGCATACCAGAATAAGCCGGTTTTTCTAAATAATTTTTTTGTTTCATTTTATAAACTGTTAGGAACAAATGGAATATACGAGGACCTAGCATAAATATTCTATTATTTGTTTAAAATTTTCGTTTATGTATATGTACATGTATATTACCTTTACTGGAAATATGTCTGCAAAGTTTACCAGACCCTCTACAATTATAAACTTTACAAACATATTTCCATGAAATGAAATATACATATACATGAATAAAAAAATTAAACAAATAATAGAATATTTATGCTAGGTCCTCGTACATTATATTTGTTCCTATCCCTTTCCAGTATTAAATCAAAAAATTATTTAGAAAAAAAGGCTTATTCTGGTATGCAATCCTCTTAAGCAGATTAGCTCATTTTTAAGGGAATTAATCTGTCCTTAATAAATTGAATTATGGATAGTTGATTTACTAATTACAGTCCTAGTTAATTTTCATAGAATAAACTGCATTTGTAACTGCAATCAATGTTCCAAGTTGATAACTTTTTTATAAAATTGTCCAATAATCATGCATAGTAGAAATCCTTTGAGAGGTTTTGGTGGATGCTTATCTCATTTTTCAATTCTGAAACCTGGGAAAGTTAGAAAACATTTGTGTAAGCTTATAAGGTTTATTAAAGTTATGAAATATTGTGAATGTAGTTGAAAGTTTTCCAACAAGGCCAATATAGTTGGATTTATAAAAGTGTTAATCGGCAAAGTGTCCATGCATTAACATTCCTTGTAATATTATCATACAATGAAATCTGTTCATATATATTATTCCAGGGTACAGTGGTTTATTCCTACTTGTGGCGTTCTGTATAATGGCCGCATACACAGGTGTACGATTAGGAACTTGTTGGACGATTATGGAAGAACGTTATGAAGAATATCGTATTGCAGAAGTTCGACAGCCATATCAGTCCTTAGCCATGAAAACGTATGGAAAATACATGAAGTAAGAACAGTTTAAGTAGTGATACCTTGCATTGCCCCTTTTGTGTACAGTAACTTTGAACAACACTTTTCTATTCATATTTTAAAAGATGGTTTGTCAACTTTTCCATCCATTTCTCATTATTGGGAAGTTGTGTGGTATACGTTCTTCTCATTTCTGGTATGTTGGGAGAATTATTTACTGAGATATGGCCCATTTCTATATGCTATTGGGCTATGATGGTTGCTGCTGTCATGATACCTCTGTCATGGTTAGGAACCCCGAAAGATTTCTGGTATGTCCTAACCCTGCAACCTTGAATTTGACATTTTATTGTGCATTATTTAGACCTTGTCTATAACTGCTATGATTTAAAACTGTTACTTTGCAGGCAGATTGCCATTGTTGCATCCTTGACTGTCCTTGTGGCATGCATCCTAATAACGGTGCAATGTTTGCTGGACATTGACAACGTGGAGGAACCCAAATATCCAGTTCCAACGATTAAAACTTTTAGCGTATCGTTTGGTGCAATTTTATTTGCATATGGAGGAGCAACCGCATTTCCGACTTTCCAGAACGATATGAAAGATAGAAAGAAGTTTTCAACTGCTGCTGTTATTGGATTTATTGGTAATAGTCTTTGTTGAAGAATTTTTTGTCTATTTGAACATGTTATACCCTATTTTAGTGGCTGAGATGTAAGATTTTGACCAGATCTGACATTGTCATATGTTCTGTCATCGTTAAGAGCTGTCCATAAATGATGTCACGCAATTTTGCAGATTTTTGAACCCCCCTATGTCACACTTAGTCACTTTTGATGTTACGTCACATTTTTAATACCCCCATCCCCCTCGTCACACATCATCACAAATGTGTGAACCCCTAGTGCGTGACGTCATTTATGGACGGCCATTAATGCTTCCTGAAAAAATACAGAAAATACACGAAAATGCTTTGTTTTAAATTTAAAAAAAATGTCGTTTCTTTCACATCCTTGCACAGCTCTTAGCATCAGTGTCTTGCAAGGAACTTGGTTTTTGGATAAATATACCAATAATCGCATTTTATTTCATTCAGCCATCATATGCCTCTACATGCTAGTGACATGTGCTGGGTATTTCGTATATGGATATACCGTTAAAGACAACATAGCTTTGACCATTAGTGATGGTCCATTGCGAATCACTGCCCAGGTTCTTCTCATCATTCACTTGTTCTGTGCTTTTGTGCTCGTCATCAATCCATCCTTCCAAGATCTCGAAGAGCATTTGCACATCGAAGAAAGTTAGTGATGTTTTGGTACTCTTGTTCAGGGGTTATCCAACCTTGATGAGCCGTGGGCCCAAGACCTTTTCATAATATTTTTTTTAAAAATAAGGAAAAGTTGGACATGCACTATTGCATAAATCTAAGATAAAGAAAAGGAAAATTCGTTTTGAAAGCCTACTATAACACTTCTGGAAATTCAATATGTAATTTGCTCTTTATGTAAATGGGTGCTTGTGTAATATAAAAAGGCATCACAAATGGCTCTTTAGGCTAAAAGTGGTGTTTGGGCCATTGATAGGACACCCTTGCTCTAAATTTGTTTCACAAATATTTTAGTGAATTTTTAATTGATTTTAAACTCTTTACAGACTTTAACCTGAAACGTTGCATATTCCGGACCATTGTCGTTGGTGTAATTTTGTTTATCGGGGAAACTGTTCCAGAGTTTGGCAAAATTCAAAATTTGATTGGGGCCTCAGGAATGGTCCTTTTGACTTTTCTCTTTCCTGTGGCTTTCTACATGCGTCTGTGCAATATGAAGGATCCAGCTTGGAAAAAAAGGTAATTAAGACGTTTATTCTTATGACATTTTCTTATAAGTGATCTATTTGAATGTGCACTGTATAGCAGTGATTATAGTAATGTAGGTACCATTGGTACCATTAATGATGTTATGCTCACGAAACCGTACAATCAGCTCTCGATATAACGAACGTCCTATCGAGAGCCGACTGTATTTTGTTATCTGTTTGGATAGTTTGCACTGCGCTGATGTCATCATGATTGTAAACAATCTTTGTGTTGATGTTGGCATCAATTGCAACAATATTAAATATGTTTCAATACCTGGCTTTGATATGATTACAAACTGCATAGGTTATCAAACTTTTTTTGTGTGACACGCTTTGCAATGCAATTTTTTCTGCTCTATTTTTCATATTTTTGAAAACTGAATCCACCTACTTTGATTGATTTAAATATCACAATTTTGAATAACGCTTTGTTAAAAACTTGCCAATAGCTATGAAATTATAGCCTATTTTCTGTATTTTGTTTTACAAATCGCACTATTGGTTAACCCTTATTTCTCAGTCAAATGGAAATAATAATAATTCAGTATACTGTACATTGTACAAATGTCGATGATTTTTGTCGATCTAAATACTTTAGCGTTTTATTAAAAAATTAATTATGTAATATACCCATTTCATTATTATATGCAACTTACAAAAAAACAAACATAGAATTACCAATATATACGTCAAATATGGCGATGATATTCGTATAGACCTATACAGGGTTGATCAAAAGCCAGCACAACACCACTATTTTTTTCTTAGATTATTTAAAATATTATAGTTATAAAAAATCTCTTAATGCGATTAAATAGGAAGTCGTGTGTTATCTATACACTGATGTTATAAGATTTTACCTACTACCATTTTTTCACGAAAACTAAAATTGCTACTTTTTAGCTGTAATACTTAGGACAAAGTGTCAAATTAGGAAATGGAAGTGTATAGTCTGTTTGTATGAAATCGACTTTTTAGTTATCATTGGCAATTATTTAAAGTTGTTACAATGTTTTCTTAAATTACAATTAAGTCGCTTCTCTGCAGTGCACAACTGTGCTGCAACGTAGTCATTTACCGTTTCCCTCTACATGTATTTTTAAAAAAAAACTGTTAGAAACAAATGGAATGTATGAGGACAGCATAAATATTCTTGTAATTGTTTCATTTTTTTGTTTATGTATAAGTATATTCCATTTTATGGAAATATGTCTGTACTGTTTGTCATTGCATAGGGTCTGGTAAACTTTACAGACATATTCACATGAAATGGAATATTCCTTTATACATGTATAAACAAAAAGAAAATTAATAACACTTTTTGTGCTAGGTTCTCGTACATTCCATTAGTTCCTAATAATTGCCAAAATCAAATCCAATAATTTAGAAAAAAGGGCTTATTCTGGTATGTAACCATCTTAATAGAATTGTCATAACTATAAGATTTAGGAAAATAAGTTTGGTGGCACTGACTTGTGGCCAACTAAAATTTCTGAAAAATATCCCAAATATTTAAGTCTGAAGATACATGCACTGTAGATTGACATACTGTCTCTGAGAAAATCCTACGTGCAATACAGTATGTTAACACTAGATTTTTTGGTTTCAGGTCAATTTCATTACACGAAACAGCATTCATGTGGGAAATTATTGTTGTTGGATTGATTGGAGGAATAGTTGGTACAATTAGTGCTGTTTATGATTTAGCTGCACCAGACGCTCTCTCCTTACCCTGTTACGTCAGTCTGGCAGTACCTGCTTAATACACACGTTTTTAAAAACATAGATTTTTCAGATCCGGGTAATCATTTTTCATATTTCAAGGAAATATTACCATTGTTACATTTAATTTTCATCATGTATTTATTCATAAAATCTGCACTAACCTTAGTAACATAACCCGTATTGGGATTGTGATTTGCTAAGCTGTGGTCAATGTAGTGATGTACATTTATTAGTATTATGTCAAATAAACGTTTTTTATACAAATGTTGAGATAAAAACAGCACACATTTTTAGACATAAATGCAATTAGTCTTTATAGAACTTAATCCGAAATTGACTAAATTGATAATACCTATAGCGAATGACTTGCAGAAGAGTAGGTGGCTTGAGAACACCTGCACACAATGTTAAATCTTAAATTATATTAGTTCAATGTTATCAAACTGTTGTCAAAATTAATAATAATCTTTCATATCATTATTTGAACGGTGTATTTGAATTAATCAAATCATGTTTTGAATTTTTATCTAAATCAGTTGATTGATATCGATATTAATTAGTTAGATCATCTCTCGATTACTATACACATTATAAGCTACACATTTAAGAAAAACAATTTTCAAAGTTAATCGTTTTATTTACGTCATAAACAATTCCATTCGTTTTTTTTAAAACTAGGTTTCTATTATTATCGAATAATTATTGCATGTTTATGTTACCGGTATCTGATAACAACGTTTGCTTAGTATATATATCTCGTAAATGTTTTAAGAATGGCCTACTTTGATTTATAACTTATTGTTCCAAATTGATTGATCGATTTATTGGTCATACAGCCCATTTTTCATTGAGCTAATACTTTTTTTCATTCATATAAATTTAAGGATGGAATTAAACACTCTAGGTAAGTTATCAATTTAATATTTTCGATATTTTTCAATTTATCACCTTCTGTAATCCAATTTAATGAACCAAGCAAAGATTAATTAAATTATGGAACACAATGTAATCTCAGGAACATTATTTTGCAAATTAAAGTTTGTCAAGGCAATTTTTTAAGAAAGTATTCCCTTCATGTCAAAAATGCTCGCCATCTCTAACCCTACAGTTGTATTATATTGAGGCATTTGGTATAAATACTAACCAGGGTGTAAATTCCATGCTTGTACAAGTCTTATTGCTGCATCAGAATAAGTGTAACTGCTTCTTGCACATCAGGGTCCAATGCAAATCTGTGACCGTTAAGCTATTTCAACTTACCAAAATTGTGAAAGTCAGGACAGTAGGGATTCACGAGATGACAGTCATAACCTTCTTTGGACGTGGTGCATCGATGATGTTTCCACTAAAGTTTTTGATGTCCTATAACATTCAAGAGAATTCTACAAGTGTGGGGTTATAAGGCTAATTAATTAATAGGACAAATGCCTCGATACTACAGATATTATTGTGACTATTTTTTGATCTAAAGCTAATACTTTCCTTCGTTTCCTATTTAAAGACAGCACCGAGCCATTATTGTCAACCATTTAACATTTAAGACTTTTTGGTCTTGTTCTTCAGGAATGTTTGACTGAATAATTCTTTCATTTGGGGTTTGAGCACCCGTTGCATTCTTATTTCGAAAATTGTTGTGCATAAGAATGGTAATAGGATGGACTGTTGACTTAAATTTCCCCAAGTTTTTTGGATAAGAAATTTTCCATTCTAAGACACCACTGCAGTGTTAGAGTATTCATTATCTTAAATTCACTATCTTGAGTTTGCCACGTGAAGTGAAAATGATTATCAGTTACAATATAGAACTTTAGCATGCTGATTTGGAATTCAATTTGCTGATTTCAACTTTGACTGTAACTTAAAAGGATTGCATGCCAGAATAGGCCTTTTTTTCGAAATTATTTTTTTATTTAATTTTGGAAACTGATAAGAACAAATGAAATGTACGAGGACCTAGCATAAATATTCTATT
>JAQGCC010002669.1:0-17605 GCA_034698905.1 Xestoiulus laeticollis | reverse complement strand
TTATCAGCGATGTTACTATGAAGTCATTTATTATCTGGGATGGTACTTCAAAATTCCAAAATCTCGAATGAGTTTTTGAACTTTTCAAGTTGTGACAATTTGAAAAAAAAAAGTTGTGGAATTTTGCTAAGAAAACAGTCTTTTGATGATGTTACGTGATGTGCATTTGAAATCATTCAAAGTGTATCTAAAGATACGAAAACATTGCAATAATCTGCCTGCAGAAAATTAGTAGTGATAATTTGTTTTGGCATCGCCCCAAAGCTAGGAATTAAAAGTGTGGTTCCAAGGATAGAAAAACGAATCCCACAATCACTTAACCAAATGAAAACACACGGGGCTTGTGTCTAATCAGTGTTTCAATGCTCCTTTCCCCACCTGAATTCGTGATTAGATGCTTACGCCTAACACCACAAGAATATTCATTGTACAATTGTTCTTCCCATCCCCGGCAATGCAAATAATAACAATCATAGTTGCACCATGATCTTTGTGGAATTTGAATGCAAAAGCAAACGTATATAACGCGATTAAACCTCCGCTTTTTTTTTTCGCAACTGAAAGTTGTGGCCTATTTTAGGAAGGAACAATATGACGAACTTAAGTAAATAATACCTTTGCACTTCCATGTACCTTGAATTAAGCAATAGCAACAATCCCTATCAGCTACTGCAGTTCTTCATTAGCCATAATTATAACTGTTAGCCATGTGTAGGTAATAAAAAGCATTGAAAATAATAGGCCTTATATGCTATATGGGCGGATGAAAACGTGACCAGCAACTAAATGAAGGGCTGCACAGGGATACCATTTACACAAATGAATAGAAAAATTTGCAGTTTTGCCATTTGATTGCGTGCTTGTGAATAAGCAGGCCAGTATGCCCCATCTAGGACAAAATGAAATTGGTTGTCTAAAGGGATTGCAAAAGTCATGCCTCGTATCTCTATATGTGTACCCAGCACCAAACATGTTCAGAATAGGGTTCACACCGTGCTGCATGTTTCACTACACATTTCTGACAAAACCATAAAGGTCAAGGTGGAGAACAAAGTACATGCGCAGAAATTAAAACAAATCTTTAGAAATGTCATATATACAGTGAGTGGTATATGAGCAACTTTATTTCAGTTTTCATATTGAATTTCCTTGCTTAAATCGAATGTGCACTTTATAACCAAACAGGCAAGTGAGAAGCGAAACCAGGCCTAGGTCAACATGTGCAATCTCGAATGTAAATACACATTTGGTCCAATATCCTGAACACGAGCCAGTCAACCAGAAATTCTGTAATTATTTAGCAGTGAATATCCGAATTATTCAACTCACTGTACACGTTTTGAGTGACTATATCAGCATGGTTCCCTTTTTCATCTCAGCATATTTTAGAATTTCCTCTTTGACAAAACAAACGATACCTTTGTGTTACTAGAATACACAGGCTATATTCTTTCAATATGCCAAACTCATCTAAACTTTCTTTTTTTGTATTTTAGGAGTCAAACCAGACAAAAATGTAAATCCGATACTTGCACACATCTTACAAAAATCCAACATGTCACAAGTTGGTGCCACTACACTAATAGTAGCAGAACAGGCATGTCCCAACAATACTACATGTATTTCAAAACCAGGTTATGCAACCCCAAAAATTTACAGAAGATCTTCCAAGCATGTCTTAAAACAAGATCGAAAATGCAGGAAGAATGCATGCACATGTAGGTTTAAACCAAATGTAATCGAATCCAAGCATTTTTTTTTAAACAACGGGCTGAAACAATGAAATGCAATATCCATATCTTTACATATATGTTACGATTTTTTACAAAAAAACCTGAGCGTACGTGACAGAGCACGTATTTGAAATTTAAAAAAAAATCACCATGCAGGCTAAAGAAAGTGTATCCAAAGCTCACCATCGTGTTCTTGATCTCTGTGACACGAACAGGACCTTGGATTTCGCTTATGAGGTAACTTCAAAATATTGTCAAATAACTCAATCCACTTCTGGTCCTCGCTATCCAATAACGAATTTAAGATAGCTTCAACGTCGTTTGATCCGTTTGTCTTGGGGCTGGAGTTGACTGAGGGAGTCATCTCTGATTTGGATGTTTTTGGGGAAGTTCCTGACATTTAGGACAGCAGTAAATCCACATTGGACACTCTCGTCCACGATTTAGGCAGGCAAAAAAACACCGCACTTGCCAAAACGAAAAACACAAAACAGAAACTTTATTCTCCGAATATCCATCGCAGGCGTTGTAACTTATCAAGGTGCACGTCACATTCCAAACTGTCGTATATCAAATTAGATCGAAGTGCGTTCGACCTGTGATGTGATAACACCAGATAACGATAACACTCTTTGCAGGAATCTTCGGCATTCGCCAGTATTGCTGCATTGCTCAGCTCTTAAAGACGCAGTGGGTGGACGAGACCCTCCTCAACAAGACCAATAACAAACATCATTGGACCATTAACGTGAAACCGAGGAAAAGTCTTCGTCTTCGGCCCACGTCGAAACCGCTGCAAAAGCCGCAAAAAAGAGCACAAAAATCTGGTACGATGTAGCACTCTCATCAAACGCAAAGTCAACGTCCACATTAAGAATCCCGCAGAACAAAAATTCAATTACATTAAACTGCATGCTTGCTGTTTTACCATCCCTTTTTTCAGAGTGCACATGACAGACAATGGAAGAAAAAAAGCGGTCTTCCCAAGATCCAGCAACCGTTCCAAAAGCATCATTCACATCTTAAAAGAGACGTTGTTAACAACAGCACACAAAAAAAAAGCAGCAGTAGATTAAAACCTCTGTCTTGTTTACAATTCGCAGCATCCAAATCGTTGCAGTCGAAGCACACAAAAAATCATCCATCTGCCTGCCCATCAGTAAAAGTTGGCCAACCATCCAGCCATCATGCATCCTATGAATGGAGCAGAATCGCTACTACACACCAGAGTCGACCGGCCAGATGATCAGGCATTAGGAAACAACTTCAATGAAAACTAGCCTCGAATGGGGGGTGCACATTTGTTCGTGTTCGGCCAACGGGACGGAACCGCACGTATGCACGCACCACGAAGCATAGAGGCGAGGGGGTGAAAAAGATTTAAAAAAGCAAGAGGGGTATGGTCATTAGGCAAACAGATCTCTCCCCCCAGAGGAGGGGGGAGCATCATGTATGTACCAATATGTCACTTCTCACGCAGATGTGGATTGGCTCGCAGCATCATGCAGTAATAAAAGTAGGAGCACGGGCCGAGACAAGACAAGGGGTCAAAAATCCCTGCCAAAATATGCATTAAACGACGCCTCGAAATAAACGAGGATTTCCTCGAATTAACCCCTCATCGGGTCACACTGCGAGGACGAAACTGTCCATGCAATTTCCATCAAAATCCTCTCACACGCGGTGATAGTGCTACAAAAATTTCACATTGCTTATATGGTAGAACTATGGATTAAGCCGCACCTCTGGCGTGCATAACGAATTATCTTTTCTTTCTATACCAACTTAGCAAAAGTTAACATCTTGGAAAAAGCAGTTTGCATGGCCTACATGTTCTGATTTTCCCATTTGCACGGTTATGCAACGCCCGATGAACGAAATGCAGTAATTATCGCCTAATTATACCACTTTCCCTGGATTTCACATTGGTGTTTTTGTTCCTATGGTAATGACGTCACCTACCCAACTTAAAGTGAGATTTATATAATAGCAGCTTACGTGAGATGTCAGTTGTTAGCGTTAGCATATGCTAGATCCTAAATTAACCTTAAGTAGATGCTCGTGCCAGTCTGACACTACCATTGATGCTATCATGGTATATCATGGTTGCTTAAAACTCCGGATAAGGTGTATTAAACTATTATGACATTGCTTCTTTAAGTCACATAATGGGAGTCATTTCGAGTGGGTTTGGTCAGCGACTTATCGTAGTGATATAAAAACCAGCCGTTCCTGTATCACCAGGAAACGGGTTATTTTTGTGAGTGATCATGTCACGAGTACGGCCATTGAAATAATTTGTCCATTATTTTTTATTAGAGAGTTATAATAAAGAATGTTGATGGAATGAAGAACTTCAACTTGGCCGGGTACATGTAGTTTGTCTTTTAACGTTTCCTAGGGAACGTTTTGATGGGTAGCAGTAAATCTACAAGCACATAACGACTACACAATAAATATTTTCAAGGAAATCAAAGCAATGAGTTGATCCCGTTAAACTAAGTTGATTTTATTATCTCATCGATTTGAGAAGATCAACACTTTCTTATGTTGGCCTCAAATCTGGATGTGGCCTGGAATTTGTTACATCACTTTTGTGTATTCTGAATGTAACGATACAAAGTAGTATTTTCAAGCCAAATATGTCTGTCCTAGAATAATATTTACAAAATATCTTACTAGATCTTGACCGAATTAAAGAATGCAATAAGGGATCGTGATAGCTGTGTAACAGTTTGATTATACGGGATATCAACAGTTACAATCAATGGTTACAAAATAATAATAGAACCAAAAAAAGGTGATTAGTTGACAAATGAAAACGAAAAAAAAAAACTTCAATTATTTACCACAAAGGACATTTCCTCAAATGAAATTGTGCAAATGAAAATAAGGTGTTGGACGAGTAAATAAATTTTGATTTCTCCAGGGAGACCTTCAAATTAATGTACCGGTACAACGCAAATACTTTCACTATATAGAACTTTTCAATTGCTAATTGTAAACAAGAGCATCTATAGCTAAAAATTCCAACCTTAATGCAATTAACGTTATACATGTATATGTATTACCAGAACAACCAGTTATAAAGATGCGTTGATCGAAATGAAGGTGAGTTCATGTCCTTGGCCTTCCGATAAGTGAAAATCAACTTACAAACAACCTAGCCCACTTTTACCAACGTTATATATAGCATTAAGGCTCACGTTTACATTAAATCCAAACAGTAGTTTTAGTTAAGAAGTCCTGCCAGGGGCCAATTTTTTTTGTCCTTTGAAGTACTAAGCAGGCAATTTGTTATTCACTCATGAACGACAAAAAGTGTACGAAAAAGTGGCTAATCTTGATTGGTGGATTGGTGGAACCGAATAAGCCAACAAAATTATTTAAACAAGTTCAACAAGCTTGACAGATTGGATATAAAACTAACAATTTATTGTTGGCTTTATATGCTAAATGCTAATGGTATTACTAGTGATAACTATATTGGGCCAGTTCTTGAATAGTTCTTAGTATTATCGTTAAGAAATGTTATTTTTATTACACCCATATCGACTTTGGATACCACATATCGTAGAACAAAAAACTGGTAGCATTTTAAAACTTTCAGGATAAGCAACTTAATAGTTGGCAAAAAATATATTCTGGAGTCTATAACATTGAAGAACCTCGGGTGTCAGTGCTGGTTATCTTCAATTTGTACATGTGGGTTGTTAGTATCTATTTTAGCAGGAATTACAGTGAGTGTTTAAATATTTTGTATAGCTTCTGCCAATTCAAAATTGGACTTTGGAAATACAACAAATATAATAATCAAATGCATGTTTAAAGTTATTTACAATATTGAAGCTGATATCCATTGTTTACATTTTACATCACATGCACATATAGATGTACATGTATATAAAGATACATTGAAACCAAAATATCACTGTCATTAAGAGAAATGACAAACTACCTCAATCTTATTCATAGGATGTGAGATAATGAGACTTTAATATAGGGCTAAAATACACCATTTTGTAAGCTTCGAATTATTTATAAATTTACAATGCATGATTTGTAAGGCATTGTTATTGAAATACAAAGAAACAACAGCAAATTTAATATGTGATCTTGCATATAAAACGAGTCGATTTGAGACAGATAAGCCAAGTCCATTGTCTCAAAGATGCAGACCTGTGTCAGTCAATTTTAAGCCTCATTTAATGCCCAAATTTTAATATAAGGAAAGGACATTTTATAATGCATTCTATTCATAAGTAATTCAAGGTAAAAGAATCAATTGCAAGGAAAAAACCCAGAAAAAAAAGCAAGGCCTGCGGCTGATACACATTTGAATTAAATTCCCATGAATAAAAATAATTGACTGTTAAATGATTGGGTTTCCAAGTTAACTTTTTCCACAGTGAGTGTGCATGAGAAAAACTTGTGTAAAAGTTTCTATACGGACTGACCCTATTCCAGTATTACCAGTTAAGTATCGAGTAGAAACTGAAGGCGGAAAGTTCATAAGGTTAAAACCAGAACAATTATCATTTCACTCTCCATACTATAGGAGAACATATATGTAAAGCACATTTTAACGGTGAAACTAAAATGGTTATTAGCTTAGGTGTTTCTGAGTGTTCCCATTTTGTCCTATCCTAGCTTTGACGAGAGTATGGGTGTTTAAAATCGTACAAAAAACGTGGGGACTAAATTCTAACCCACTATAAAACAGAACGATTATTGCAACAACAAAAAACACACAAAATAAACTATTCAGCCTAGGGTATTTGTTCAAAAGAAATAAATGGATTTATTTGGGTGTAACAAAATGTTATTCAGCGGTGACTATGTGCATTCCAAAGTTAGTACCTGGCATGTCAATATTTACGAAGGTAAAAAATATCCTGTCGAGGAACGTTTTACGACTAATAATATGACAATATACAATCAAAATTATTTAACTTATACACGCATCATTAAACAAGATTTGGTTTGCGACATATCATGTTACAGAAAGTTGAGAAGGACAGTATCAAGCGAGCAAATTTAAACAAGGTATTCGTGTACCCTTTGAATAACGAGGCAGTTTGAACATATTGAAATAAATAAAAAAATGACATTGGATAGCATTCATTTCCTTAACTGCAATGCATATAGCAGGAAGGAATACTTATGAAACGAACGAAGACGTAAATATGTAAACGAAATGCCCTTCAAACATCAATTATCATCCAATCTCTGCCTATTTGAATTAAGTCACATTATACAAAATTCTCAAAGCTGCACTAACTGTGAAAAACACCACTTAAGAGCTGTAGTTATGTACTCAGGGCGTCAGTCAGTACATCACATAAATGCCAGAAAATGAGTTTTGTTGTCAGCATGACTAACATATGGCCGTTTTAAACATTTTAATTTCCCTAGAAAATTGCTCTTTGAAAACAGGATGGCGATAATTCTATTCTTCAAAGGCCATTAATTACAATAGCAGTAGCACCCTGATTAAGTTAAGTTGCAGACGTCTTCCCAAAGTTAAATTTGAGTTGTATAAAAATATGAAAGTAGTGGTTGCTACAAGTTGAATATAAGGCAGAGGATATGACCCACAATGGCAAAAAAGGTGATGGAAAACTGGAGAAGAGCCAAGGCCAAGACCATTCGACTGCTCTTTGAGCTTAACCTAAAATGCATTGTATTCAAATGAAGGCAAACCTCGAGTTGAATCCTCAAAATTAAACCTATACGAATACTAAAAGGGAACAAGTCATACAAAATCCAACAAGTGACAATGGAGTAGCTATAGAGCTCAGCAGGGATTTTGCAAATGGACGAATTAGGCTTTAAGTAACATCCATGGTGTTTTCTCAGAATTGTTTAAAAAAATGCACTTCAAAAACCTGTGCAAACTCCCATGGGCAATTTAATGATGATGCGTGTCAATATCTGTTGTAAAGCAATTAAACATGAGCACAAAATTGCATATAGTCACTGGATTTCATATCAACCCTTTAACGTTAGACAGCCAATTTCATCAACGTTGCCTCAAGACGACCTTCAGTAGTCAATGCGTTTATGATTAGCACAACATTTCCAAAACACCCATTTTGTGGCATATAATATTTCTCTCAAACCGCAATAGAACGTGTGCATATTAAATATGCCATATCTCAGACAAAGCAGTCATTCATAAACGAACTAGAATTTAAGTGACTGCAAGCTGTTGCATATCCCACCTTATTCTCTATAAAAACATAATCAATAGGCACCCTCCCTTTAATGATGGAAACATGCACATGAATATTAAGTGCCGTTTTGACATGTTTTATTGTTGCAACGCTATGGCATACTCTCATTGCTCACAAAGAAAGTCCGCATATATAGTTTTTAATTTACTAAAGTAGGGCAACGTTTTATCCGTTAAATTTTACCTTACCTATGCATTTTAATTTGAAATAGTTGTTGTATGGTACTATAATGGTAATGTAAAAATACATTATTTAAAACGTATTAGCTACCTTGCAACAGTGAAATATGAATAACAAGCACAACATGTGGTAAGATTAGCTAGTGCAAAGACAGTTCATTAACTATTGTTTGTTTTATTGGCTATTAGCGTTGTCAGTGTCACAGTTTTACTGATACTGGCAGTGCTTGCGCTACATGGGTTTAATGCAAACCTTTATTAATCTTGCTGTGAATTTAATATGCATGACTTTGGGGTTCCAAGATTTTGCGGGGGCTTGTCCTTATTTCGAGTGGACATTACATTTCAGCAATTACATTCCAAGGCCAAAACACAACAAAGGAACAATATAACTTTTTAGAGAACGTCTCTTATGCTTCCGATATTTTCTCCCTAATCCTGAGTGCTTTTCTTGCTTTTATTTTCAAATCATATGCGACTTGGGAAGTTGTTCGGCATTGGAATTTGAATGAATTTCTAAGGGCCTTCCAGCAAGTGGCAACAAAGGTACGATTTGATAATATGTCACCATTGCTTTGCAAATCATTCATTCCATAAGGAATGCATTCCAAACTATTCTTAAAGCAATAATTTCTTAACAAAATAATAAGAAAATAAATTATGAACTGTAAAAATAACTTCGAAGAAGAGCAGAACAAAGGCTCAAGTGTGAGAACCATCTGAAATATCTACACCTGAAAGTCGATTCAAGAGCAAACAGACAAAAGGTTGTAGCCTTATTAGACGGTAATTTACATCCTTTTCTATCAATTTAAAAATAATCACGTGGAAAACAATAGGTGCCCTTTGCCATTTTCAAACATTATATCCTTTTTCTACCCTATACCATATTGCAATGCCTCTTTTGGAAAACCCATTTCACGCTATTGCACAATTTCCTATTATACTAAAGAGTTTTTCAATAATAATAAATCAAAAACAGAAAAAAAATTGGGTGTGATATGTGGATCCACATTAACTGATTTAAACGTGATAAAACACTCGAGTTATTGCGAGCCTGCTTAAGCAAGGTGTACGATACCCTAAATCAAGTAAACAATATATTTAGTGATGTATTCGAGTTTCACGAACAAAACGTTTATGAATAAGCAGCCCAAAAACTGGCAGATTTTAAAGGAAAAAGGCTGAATACAAAGCAAATTAAAATTGGGAAACTACTTTACCTAATGCATTATTATGAACAAGGCGTTTACTCCATCTTTTTCTTGAATATCCAATATAAATCTCCACTCCAAAAATAAGTCAAAACAAAATAATGCACTAGACTATAGAGAAGTACTTTTGAGTTATTTTGTTTTTCAGGATTTCATAAAAAAATGAGAACAATAACTAAAAAAGGGTTACATTTAGAAAAGTACCTGACTAGTAGAATAAGCATCTTTCCTTTTAACAATCCAATTCTCAGAATGCACAAAGGTCACAAAGACTAATGAGAAATGGGTGAACTTTGATAACTGGACAATTTGATGGCACCAATGAAATACAAGAGATGGAACAGAAGAAGTGTATCCTGCAATAGTATTCTACTTATGCAGCAACATGTGGGTTGAATATACAGATGTATTCCCCATTATTCCCCAGGCCTCTAATCCTTCAATATCAATTCTCCAAAAAATGTGTGGGACACTGTCCCCTACTGCCCATACCGACAGAATTTTGTAATATTTCGCTACAACAAGTGGAACAAACCTAACATCTATTAAGACCTACGGAGTGTCTCAGTATTAAATATTTGAATATAAGTATGGGTTCACGATGGCCAATTATTTAATTGACAGTTAAACTTTCATCAGTTTATAAGGCACTGCAGACCTTTAAAAAACTGAGCTTAAATTCCTTCAAAATTATTGTCACGAGGGTTGTCATATCATGAGTAGCACTCTGGCTTAACCATGATACCTGGAATTATGATTTGTTGCGGGACTAAGGTTTAATGATTTAAAAAAAAAACTGAACAAAAATGTTCTAAGGATTACTGTGTTGTCACACTAGCACCCGGTTAAAACGCACTTGTCCAGTTGATGTAGCCTCCACTTATGATTGAATAATTAAACATGACGCAAGCTGTACAAATAAAAACAACAAAATACAACCAGCATAATTATTAAATATGGCCTTTAGATTTTATTAATGTGACGAGTGCAAAAACCCCCAGAAAAACATTTAAAATATTGCAATATAAATCTGAGTTTGCAAAAAAGGGGGTTTGCATACAAACGTAAGGTCTGGTGTTTGCGTGCACATACCAACCAAGGACGATAGCAATTCTCCATTATATATTCTTCACACATCCTTCGCTTTGTAGTTTTTAAGTTTAAAATATAATAACACTTTTTTTCGTCAATAAAACACCTGTGTGCGTGCCTCATTTACAGTGATGTTTCTCTTCAGGTAGAAAATCCACTCCTTAAATTTGCCTAGCCCATTTTTTAACTTTCATTTCACCTTACAGTGAATGAAATATTACAGGTGCCTTTCATCGCTGAGAACAGTTTTCAAATGATAATTAACATTTCTTTGACCCGTACATTGAAAAACTAATCAAAATGTGCATGGCAACTTTTGTTCACCAATTCAATTCAATTAAAAGTAATTGTAGGTTGCAAATTTTGGGCTATACAATTCAAAATGATTTGCGTGATTTGGAAAATCATGAGCGTATTAATGAAAATACGCCAATCACTTTCCATCGAGTGAAATCAGTCCCCCGGATTCAAGGGAGAATTGGAAATACATGGAAGCGTATTTACATTTCATGAGTGTGATAAGACTCGTTTCAGGATGATAACAAGAAACAGCTTAAAGGCCATTCAAGGCTGTGGCTCACATGAATCGACAAGGCAAGTAATATGCACCTTTATAACACAGGATAACTAATGAACAATTTAACGTGTTTATCATTGTACATGCCAAATGATGTCGTGAGTGATTTTTTAATAGTCTGTTTTATTCTGTCTAGGGAAGCTTCATTAACTTTTTCTTTGCTATTATAAACTGCTAAAAATTGAATTAAATTGCAAGCATCTTCGAGGCATTATTTGCGCCTAGGTTTATAGCGTCTTTTCTATTCTGAATAAACTTGCAAATCATACAAAGTGCTGTGATGTGCCAATCTCTAATATTAGCGATTACTGAATATACACTCGAGTGACTAGATTACTAGAATGTTATAGGATTTTCAATATGCATACCCTCATAATATAACAATTAGCCTTGAAAGATTGGTATGTCGCAGTACAAATATTTTCATTGGAAACCATTGTAGAACATTTCGTTTGTACGTGTTGCCATTTATTTATTAAGATAGTACTTAATACAGGCACGCCCCAAGGTTGTCGGCCTAAAAGTTACATCTCCAATGATATGTTACTGATAAAAATTTACATTAATGACCTTAAGTGAAGGGCATTTTCCTACATCAGAGCAATATTAAAGTATCATGTTAAGCCTTTGTGATACTAGCACCATTTTCGTGCTTAATTGTCCAGGTACACGAACGTTCAATTTTCTCTCAATGAGTCACCGATTGATTAAAAGTAAAGTGGACTGCAATTTCAGCAATCTCAACTTCAGTCATGCAATTAACGTTTATGTATTCTTCCAATGCACTGCAATTGCATTCAATTTGATAAAACTTGTTATGCTTTTAATACATATCATGTACATGTATATTGATTTGAATTTAGAATGAAAGCAATTTGTTCATTTGCAACAGTTGTTCAGCAACGAGTTTAGGATTACGCAATATCGATGCATAGCATTAGACCAAATATTGTGAATGCCCTGCATGCTGTTAATAAGATTAATACATTCACAAGCAATCCCATTATTTAAAAACTGGGAATACATAATAGCACATGTGTGTTTACATGTGATATGTGATGAATGTCATTAACCAAATCTAATCCAAACTTATAGTACAATGGAATAATGAATATAAAATGAATGTGTGGCATATCAATATTTATCAGCAAATTCACTCTGTATAAAATCAAAGACCGCAAATGGAAATGGAAACAGAAATTTTAAAGACAGTGCTCCAATACAACAGGGTGGATGTAAATAGAACAAAGATTCTGACTAATATCCTCGTTCGTGTTTCTGCATTAATTCCAAGAAGAGAAGCCAATGTGCTCACCATGCAAATATAAAACTAAACCTTCGAGTAGGTTAGAAACCATGTAGCAGCTCCAAAAGAAACCAGCCTAATCCCAGATTTAATTTCAAAATTGTCCTCAAGTATCAGCAGATAGGCATAAATTTTTCAATGAAAGTAATAGGATAAAAGGGTATTTTCCCTTTTAACAATTTAAACTAACACAATACTGCAGATTTTTGTTTAAATTTATAGAAGTACAACTGCAGGCATTTGAATTACAAATTTGAGAAATGCATTACGTTGTACAACATCACGCTTCTTAAATAGTTCATTACATTCATGTCAGATATGTCGTTATATTTTAGTATGTGACATTCAGAGTAAAAGTGTTTGGCTAAACAAAAATGGAGTCATTTCCTAGCTAAATTCAGAAACTTGACAGTGGAAGTGGAACTTTTTTTGTATTCTAATGTAGGCCTATTTTGGCAACAATTGCTAAACACCAATCTGAGTGAATGTGTCTCCTTTACCTACATGCAGGACCCAAACAGTATCAAAAATAAAGCATGCGATCTTCAAGAGTATGGTAGGATCAACTTACCCCCATCCAGGGAACTAGTTGTTGAAGAATTCCCACTAATAATTGCTGTTGCTTTTAGTTGCCCAGAATGTTTGACATCGTCAAATTTGGCTAGTATGGCTTGAAGCCTGGTAAAAAATTGCAAAGTTTAGATTAAGGATAAAGCAGAAAATAATTACATATAAGCCATTAAGCCATTACAAACAAACAAAATAACAAATTCTAAACTTTCAAGTAAAATAATTTAAACCATAATCAACCATGATGTCAAAAACAACTATAAACCATTAATAAGTTATTAAACGTTTATTTTTTGGTGCACAGGCGACAGTTTAAACTTATCGAAATGTATATTTTAATTATAATTTTAAAAAATCATCTAAGTAATTAACTAATTGAACAGGTAATTGAAAAAATAATAACAAAAAAAAAAAGAAAACATTTTTAAAAAATACTCAATTGATGCCTTTTATCAATGTCTAACTTTATCGTCCACTAAATGCATCTCACTGAGATGGATATCTTAGCGACGACACTTTTTTGTATCTGGAAATTGTAAGCTCGATCAAAACTGATCGACTATCCTGACTATGGTATTCTCGTTTTTCTTCCTGCTTTGTGTCTAGGAAAACAAAGATGATGCCCCAAAAAGCATTAGTCTTCGTCTGGGCCTTTTCACCTTGTTTCCACTTTCCTCTATGGGTTAAATTCAATGCAAAAAATACCAATAGAGGCCTCAAGCCTATATCTACAATGATTAAAATGATGAAAGGTAATTTTATCATCCCCAATACAATGATTAGTGTTAGGCTCAAGAAATAACAAAGTTGTCATTTATTAAAAAAATAAAAAAAAAATTGAATGTCAGAAGAAACTTCCTGTATACTCCATAATACAGAATAATGAATTATTTCAATATTTCTGCAATCTTCTAAACACTTCAAATTTAAAAAGACAAATGAGCCCTTGCAAGACATGAAGTTTTAAGATGTTACTTCAAATTCAATAATCTCATAACACCTCCCATTTCTAAATCAGTTTAGTACGATTTTTTTATCAAGAAGTGAAGCTTGTCTGTAATGTCTTCCTTTGTATATAGATTTGAAATCTTTTCAAAAAGCTATCCAGATTTTGATAACAACAAAAAAACAGTTATGTGCTTACAGTCTGTCAGTTGAGAGAAATTTAGAAAAGTGAAGCAAAAAACCCTTTATAATTGTTCACCTGAATACATCACACAAAGCAAAAACACATGCACCAGAAGAGAAAATGGTGTTTACTTGTGTGTATTTAGTTTAGGAAAAACAAAATAATTTACTTACTTGGCAGGTGGAATGCTATATTTCTTGGCAAGATCAATTCGAACACGTTCACCAACATGGCGATATACTTCGACTAGGGTGTTTGTGGCTTCATCGCGAACCTAAAAATACAGGAATAAGATGGTTATACTTTTAATTTTAAATGAATTGTTTTACAAAAGTAAATGTGTTTAGCATACCGGCGCTGTTGGATCTCCCAATAATTTTACAATATATGGCACCAATTTCGAAAGTGCTAAAGCTTGAGATCCTTGTCTAAAAACAGAAAAAAAATTATTTGCAAAAAAGTGAGTATTAGCAAACAATGTGAATATAAAATATGAATAAATTAAAGGTAACACAACATTTCGGAACTCTGGCTTTAAAACTGTAAAATGACAAACTGTTATCCATAATAAGCCCAAGAAATGGTGCAATAACATGAAGCATGTAGGATGAGGCATTTATGTCTAAATTTCTAAACAGAGCCAGTTTTATGCAAACAAATATCATAAATTAAAGCCCTAGAAATTAGGCCCCCATGGTGCATGGATATTAGATCAGATCAGTCAACTTGGTTAAGTAGGAAGGAATGCAAGGCTAAATCAACATGTACACCTACATGCAATTTCAAGCCTGTAAATTGACAAACACGTTCAAAATGCAAGAAGATATGCATATTGAAGAGGCCCACTTGCAGCTTTTATTTTGCTTTATTAATTCAGGAATCTAGTTCAAAATCATTAATAGCTTTGACCAAATTTGTGGCAAATGATTCATTTATTTAAACCATACATACTGTTGCAAAATCTTTTGTAGCGTAACCATGATTTCTTGACGTACACGTCCATTTTTGTGAGAAAATGCTGAAGGTATTTTATCAAAAATTGCCTGCAATTAAAACAAATAAATTAAAATAATTACACCAGCATACGATAAAAAACACAATGTTGACTAATAAACTCCATTCCAGGTTCAAGACAAACATTTAAATATAAAGTTTACATTAATTTTAATTTTATCTTAATGCTAATAACAAACATGAAATCCATTTGATTAAATAAAGCAAGCAATTTGGATAGAACTAGCATTTTCAAGAAACTTTAAACATCAGCAAACCGTCACAATGGTCTAATCCATGAACTACATGTAGTTTTACGTATACTTACTTGCGGCGAGACGACTTGGGTCATTAACTTCTGAATTAAAACTTGAGCCTCGTCCCGTACCTGATGAAAAAAATGATGCAAGGAAATGAATTAAAATTCAAATAGAAAACAAGGATATAGACCTAGTATGTAAATTTACTCTAGATTAAGTATCCAGCAACATGCAACCACCATAAATTTGAGCTGTCAAATTAATATACAAGTAGCAATGTTTATAATCGTTATGCAATGTAAATTTTGTATCAACCTGTTTATTTTGAACTTTTAAAACACCCGCTATAATGCCATAGACAAGAAATTTAATGTACATAACCAACACCAAGTGGCAGCATCAGTCATTGAGGGCTATTTTTCACTGGCACAATTTGCAGAGGCGAACCACTCCTTTCTCCAACAGGTTGTGAAAATTTTTAACCTACTTTTACGCATTTAAAGGTAGGCCTAGGCTACTATAAAAGGTGAAACCTTTTTTTTTTCGAATTTGCACTTTCACTAACCTGATCTTTATTATCCCCTAACCGGTCTACAGTTGACTGCAAAACTGCAAATGAAAACAAAACATCCAGGAAGATTAATCACCAATCGATTAGAGCCAATTACATGTGAACAATTTACATCACATATTAAGATGTACTGCAAAGATTTATTCAGGGGAAGTTTGCTTTTGCAGTGCTCAATTTGAATTTAAACAAATGGAAGTCATTAAACAGCATACCATTCAAAATCATTCGATAACCAACAAAAATTTCTGATTATTTATGCAGGTTTTGATATTAAATGCAACAGAGCCATCCAAATTGAGCTTAAAAATGCAATAAAACATCAAATTACTAGCTTCATTTCTAGGCTGCCCCAGTTTTATGTAAGCCGCCTATTCCAAATTAGGTTCACATGTGTTTATGAATCCAAAAGCATAGCATAGATTTTTGGGGTTAGCCCCAAAACGGCCTTTGCATTTTTATTGCTTTTTTGGTTCATTCTAACAACGTTTATATTGTACATGAGCTGCAATAATTTAGAATTGGCAACAATTGGTTTTGGAGTCACGAGAACTTACTGAATTAATGTAAAGAAAACAAGCACAGTGCACTTCTTCACCAGATTTGTTACAGGTATAGGCTAATGATATGGTTTAAAATTCCCCAAGAGAAACCAATTTTATTACCATGGATACAAAACAGAGCCCCCTGGACAGTTGGACTAGGGTAACGCAATATAAATAAAAACGAAAAAATTGGTTGCTATGTACAAGCTGCAAAACTGCAAACTTCCATTTACCTGTAGAAACATAAGGTCGAAAATCTTCACCCAATCTGTTCACAAAATGAATCAATATTTCCAATCCATTCAACGCAACCTAAAAAAAAGGAAAACAGGATTAAGCATTTTGTGCAAATATTTTGCAAAGTTTATGACCAGCAATGACTATTATTGAAAAAGAACCTCAAGAGCAAGGTTGCCTTTAACCAATGACACTGACTAGATTTCCAGTAATTTGAAATGAAATACAAGTAGGGATGTAATAAAAAGTTTCATAATGACAATTCAGTCCCAATTTTGCACTGGTTTAAAATTTAATAAGAGTTGCAATTAAATGGAAATCCCTTCATTTACAATTATTATTCTGTGGTCACTAAGAGTTGAAGCCATTCATTCAATTCTAGCCTACATTCATGACATTTCAGGTACAGACCCAAAACCACTGTTAGGGTCAATCATCACCGATTTTCCATGGCATGATTTAACAAGTCTTGTTTAGGGTATAACATGAACGCCCCCACTCCCAAAAATAGAGAAGCTGCCAGATTCCCCAGCAACAAGAGACATGAGCCAGTCAACCATAGGTTCTTATGCAGAAGCAGCAGCACTCAATATGATCGCAGGAGGCCAGGGTCATTGACTGCAATTTTTAACCCTTCAAAATGCTGAGATTCGCACGGCGAACAACACAGCTGTACCGGAAGCCGATACGGACTACCTACCTGGCTATAATGTAACAACAAAAAAATGTTCAGGTGCATGCAAATTTAAAAGTTTAAGTATGGTGTGAAATCACAGGCTGATGCTTTTCCAATGCAATTTGCAACGAGCTAGTCGATATGATTACCCATTTAGCACCTTGCATGACAACTGTCTCTTCTAAATCTCCTTACATCCCAATTCCACCTCTATTATTAGCCTTATACGTGGCTGCACGTGGTTTCACAAAAGTGGCCACGAAAAGGGGGGGGGGGGGGGGGGGGGGGGG
>JAQGCC010002668.1:0-17607 GCA_034698905.1 Xestoiulus laeticollis | reverse complement strand
AGTCGTTTTCGTTTTTGGCGCATGCGCACTAGAAACCACTTTGACTTTTGAAGTGGAAGTGAAAGAAAAAAGTCGCCATTTGTAAGTCCCTATAGAATGCCAGAGCTTGCACCAACTTCATAAGGTTGGTGATCACTTCAACAGTGATCAAGTAAATGAAAACCAATGATATTTGCATGTTCAAGGGATAAGACACTAAATAACATCACAGTAGAGTTCGCTTATAACGATGCCAGATATAGACTTTTAGATCACAGCGCCACCATTGGAGTGTCTCGAGGCGAGCATGGGGAAAGGGTTACATTTTGGGGAAATGGGTAAAATTTTGGGATCACTAACCACCCTGCTTTTTCACAGTTGCTGAGAAGTATTCGTGCAAAATTTGAGAGCAATTGGTCCAGTGGATCAAAAGTTTATGTGGAACATAAAAAGACCTATATACTTTTATTCTTTATACTGTACATACTGTATATTTATGCAGATGTGATTATAATGACGAAAGTCTGGTATAAAATGAAAGATTTCAAATTATACAAGTTGCTATTCATTTATCCTTCCCATATACAGAAGAAATCAAACAATTGTCAGTCATTGTGAATCCGAGAGATTCTGATTTTTATTATTAAAACCTTGCTTGTTTGTTTGTTTCAATTTCTTTGAGGTTGTTTTTAATGAAATTTCAGATGTCCTATAGAGAGCTGAAATTTTGTGTGCTGCTCAGTCTCTGGTGAAATTGTCATCTATCAAAATTTAGTAGAGTTATTTGGCATTATTAAGCCTAAGCAATTGCCATTTTAAATGCAAAAAATGCATTCATTACGCTACAGAGCTCTCAACTTAGATGCGGTTCTAGCGCTCTCTACTGTCGATATTCTGTATTCTGTTATATGTAAAACTGACCTGCAATTCCATGGAATTTGTTTCAACCTAAAACTAGCATTGACAATTGTGTGAAATGCTTGGAATTTAAGAATTTATCATAGAACTGTTGAATTACAAGTTCAGTGTCTACATTACAGTTTACTATCTTCATTAGCATTTTCATTAATAATTAATGCAAACGAAGTTAGAAATATCCTATAGGTGGTATCCCAACACCTGTCCCAGTTCTGTTGGGAATTCCCTTTCGAGATGGGGGTGGTATGAAATACCTTCAAAAATATTATATTAGGGTTTATGTTCGGATGCTTGCGTGTGGGCCGCCCTCGGATGTTAAGGGGGTGGGGAGGGGGTAGAAAAACACATCATCAATTTGGGTAAAAATATCATTTTTTCTTGGCTGTCATCCCGCCTAGCTCTAGTCCATCACCTTATATCCTTTACCATTTTTTTTTATCTCTTTCTCTTACTTTGCCATCACTCCCTTCGCATAACATGCAAGTTGGCATGCATGCAGTTCATCTTTTTGGATGACAATATTATCTGCAATGACTTGCACAAGGTACCTATTCAACCTCACTGATTACATGTTGCTTATATTTTTCATGGCGTATATTTCGGGGCAGGTCTTTGCATGCATAAGATATAAAAACGAAACATTTTTTTTTTTGTGTATGCAAGATAGCCATCGAGAGAAAATGGTGGGGGTGGGTGAGAAAATGAGGGAGAACGAACTGGGTTGAATGGCTACTCGGGTTTTCAATGCCTTTAAAAACATTCATATCCCTGAGCCTCTGGCCTATAATCCGACATAAAAAAACTGGAAATTCTCGCATACTCAAAGTCCAGTCAAAAATAATTCCACTTTTATTATAATTCCTGCGAGGGGTTATTATGTGGACCTGGCTACTGTCTTAACCGAAATGGTTGCCAAGTAGGGAGTCTCGAAGCGTTGTTTGGCCAGAAAAAAAACTTGGTAATTTATTATTCAAAAAAAAAAACTCCACATAATGATAATAATGAAATGAAGGTGGATTTCCATTCTTCCTTAAGGCCCTTATAGCCGAAAAAGGCTGACGACCGATTCAGAAGCTGCACCATCTTCCTATAATAGCCACATGACGCGCGTGTTAACGAACCAAGTTTATAAGCAAAATAAGGGGTGTGATTGAGTTGTTTTGAATACTTTCAAAATACAGTCAATTAGAATCACAGTCAACAATATTTATATCCAGAAAAGATATAGAATTATTAAGCGCCTTAATTCTGAGTAATAACAGGCCGTTAGAAGAAGCGCCCTAAATTAGCACGCCAATAAAGATGAAAAATGTAGTTTGGGAACAGAATGATTTTCGTTTTTAAGAATGAAAGGCATCCAGTGGATTCTTTTTGTATTTTCAATTGTGAATTGATAACGAGTCGATGAAATAATATGCGATGAAGTTGGCAAATTTGATGTCCAACAGAGTGCAAAATGCACTTCCGGTTGAGGCTCCGCCCATGCCTCACGATTTTGGATGATCACGCTTACATTATTTCTTTTTTTTTTTCAAAATTATTTTTATATTTCATTTTTTAATCTGATAGGAACAAATTGAATGTACAAGGACCAAACATAAATATTATATTTTTTGTTTACGTATAAGGATATTCCATTTGATGGGAATATCGTTGCAAAGGTTACCAGACCCTCTGCAATGAGAAACTTAATTAATTTACACCGCTATTCACATGAAATTCTATAGGTCCTCGTATATTCCATTTATTCCTAACAGTTAATGCCACATGAAATAAGAAATAATTTAGAAAAAAGCTTATTCTGGTATGCAACCCTCTTAACCCATGCCTTTGACTTTTAATGATTTTTAAATGGTTTTTAACTGTCCTTTAAAAAGGACAGTAAAAAATAGAAAAGTTCATGTAAATATCCCAAAAGTTTTAAGTATTTGTATTATAACTAATGTTATTTATACAAGTTACATTTTGAAAGCTCTCAGAATCGTACATAGATATAATGTAGTTTTAAAAACTTCTTTGTTAGCATTATTTGTTTTTGACAGCCAATGGAAACAATCAATGGAGAATATTGATAAAAAAGAATAAAAAAAGCATTTCACGTTTTACATTTTTTACCATGAGTTCAAGCTGGGCATCATTTTCATTCATCACTGCATGCATGCATCATTGCACGCTTTTATACTTGGTGGGCAGTAAGCCATGTCATGAAATTGTCTAGCCTCTAATGAATGGATTCAATTACACCCTTGCTGAAGGGTTTTAGAAGATGACAAGATATTTGCATATAAATTAAATATACGCCTGATTTGTTATGCAAACATAACTACTAAGTTTTACCATCTTTGCAAATGGGATTTAATTTCCCTGCTTTAGAAATACACATCTACCTCGCCAGGTATAAATGAAAGTTAACAGGCATGAATTAATGATTTCCTATATAGAAATTATGTTCTTTTTTTAAATAAATGACAAAACACGAGTATGACATTTATCACTCACATATAAGCAATGATGTGATGCTATTTACTTATATTAAAAAATTAGATGGTATAGCTGTAAAATGATGGCACTATTTACCTCTCAAAAGCATTTATTTAAAAAATAACTAAAGGAAATTTAAAAAAAATAGCCAGCTGGATGCACCAAAACGTGATAAATACTGAACAATTTTTATCATGAGCCTTAATTTTGTAAAATCGATTGGTCACTCCAGTGCCAACTATCGAATAAATTTTAAAAAGCTGATGTTTTTATGCAATACAGCAAGCATAATTATATGTATAGTATGCAATGCATGTCATGCTCAACTAGAAATAAATAAAAAATTATTATGTTTCACACCAGGGCAGGGGGAAAAAAAATAAAACTCGTTTAGTACAACAAGATTCTGTAAAGCGATTTTTTTCTTCTTTAGATGTTGTTGTTGTTATTGTTGTTGACATTCGCAACAATGTCCCCATAAAATTCTTCTGTCTTTTCATTTGCACCGCACTGGTCAAATCGCCGCATTGTGGTGACCCACAAATAACTATCTAAACAGACCAGTTTTGTGCTAACGAAGTCAATTAAAACTGGATGGTAATGATAATTGCGAATCTTTTTTTAAATGCTTTAGAAAAAAAAATTAACTTCCCGTTTTGTTTGGTATCCTTTAGCATGAAAGTTGTTTTTATCATGCAGATTTTCAGTCAAGATTACCTATCTCAAAACGTTTTTTACCATCGCAATATTTACTGTTATAATAAGAATTGTAAGATTATATCTTATTATTTTTTTCTAATTTTTAAAAACTAGGTGTCTTAAAACCCGTTTTTAAATGCACGGATTTGTTTTTGACAGGATTAAATTTTTTAATGGTAATGCACGAATACGTGCACTGGTTTACATTTACACCTAAAAGTACAATTAGAAGCTAACACCTTATTGTTTACATGAAATTATCTGAAAGCAGTTTTAATGCCACAGATAAGGTTTTTGGTATATTTTCATCAGATTTTACACTGATGGGTATACATGAATGTGCTACAATGCTATTTAGCATGTTCTGAACACTTCCTATAAGAGAAGCAATTATTAAGGACCCAATTACGCCTTTGTGGTTCAAATCATAAAAAGTGTTTGTACAAATGGTAAATTATAGCGATATGGCTTATACAAATTTGCTTGCGACTAGATGGTTAATTACCGCATAATATAACTAATGTATATATTCTTGTCAATAAAGACCATATACAGTGTTTTATATAAGGTTAATCGTATTCTACAGTATGTGTTTACTGCATATATAGCAATGCGATTAATATAACCCCTTTTAATTGGCCATACTCAGTAGAATATCCATTAATAAACAGGGTTGCACAAATTATTCTTATATATATATAGCTTACGTAATTTCCTGATTGTTCAAAAACGGGAAAATAAGAAAATGTTTTTGCATAATCCATATTTATTATTGTTTTGAACAAAATGGCCGTCTCTTATTAAGCCTTCATCAGGTACTCCTCATGATTGGCAAATCCATGGCTGAGACACTTAATTTCTTGAGAGCCATATACATATGTATATAGGATTATTTGATAAAATAATGAAATGATTCCTATGTCAAAAATCTCATTTGATCTCATAGAAAAAACAATGAGATTATGAGATATCTAATAAGACTAGGCCTAGTAAGAGTTAATGTACATGTATATGTGAGGAAAGCAATGGGGCAAAATGAGACACCAATTTCAGTGGGATTTTATAGGACTTTATGATATCAGTCCCTTAATAATACGAGCAAGCACAACACGACAATTTTCAATTGGAATTTACATTGGGATTCATAATCTCATTAGCAATGGGTCAATCTGGTAGCAATACCAAACCCTAACCTCAGTTAAAACCAATCTTATATAGCACTGTGCTAAATATCCTTAGCTCATATCCTTAGCCTTTACTCAAGAAGACAATTTTCAATACGGATTTACAATGGGATTACAAATGCCAACATGGGAATGTAACATTAAAGCAATTACAAGAACTAATTAATACAGCAAGCTTTTCTTTGGATCTTATACAAAGATTAGTATACAGAATCTACAATAATATCCATAATTCCACCATTCACCAAGTACTCGAAGCACTTGGTGACATTGTCATGGTGTTGAGAATTTGAGGAGGAAAGTTGGGTTAATCAATACGATGTCCAAAGTAAAATAAATGCTTCCGACCATAAAAAATGACGGAAAATTCAATGAAAAAGTGGAGATTTTTAGTACTTGAAAATCCAATTTCGGCCAACGTCTACTCATGGTTTGACCCTGCAGGAGCCGACGTAAAAAACAAATAAAAGGAAAACCGACGACGACGACCTTCAAAGCTCTTTATTTTTGAAAACGTTTTTTTTTTTGTTCACCTTCATGTCTTCAACAAAAGTGTTGGCGAGGAAGAAGTTAGTGCTTCTAGCTAAATCCACGTCCAATTCTTGCATAGTTTGGCCACGGCACTCACGATGGCAGGTCGTCGCACTTAGCAAAGACCAAGAGTACGAAGAAACGTCAGGCGCTCAACTTTAATTAGATTGTAATTAACTTTGGTGCAGAAAATGAGGGGCTCGCAATGAGTCGATTAAATTTACAAAGGTATATATTTTGACGTAAAAAAGGTGCAGGCGCGCCTCCACTTTGCACCGACTTACATGTATATAATGGACCTGCCACCAGCTGAGAATTTTAACTATAAACCAGAATCTCAAAAAAATTTCATCCAACTACTTTTGTCCTCCTTATGCATAAACGAAAATGCCTCGTTATATGTTTGGTATAATCTAAAAAGACATGCACTTTACTTGTATAAAGTTCATTTAAATATTTTTTTCCAGATAACTCTGGAACTATACATAGTTGAATTGCAGAGTGAAAAATTAAAATAACAGGACCAGATTTTGCTGCTATTGATTAATCTAAAAAAAGTAGCCAAATCAAGTAAACACTCCAAAATGCAAAGAATATCTATTCTTCTCCATTCTTCAAGTCACCAAGTGGATATTACTAACAGCTAGTGCACATTACTTTGTATGAAAATGGCCATGATCAAATCCAAATATGCCGTCCAAAATTGTGTAAAACTGGAAACATTGTAATGATGAAGCTTGTTACTTTCATGGAATTTTAGTACATGTAATGTTACCTGAAGAGTCCGAAATGTTGTATAGAAATGCATGTAAAGTTTCTGTGTAAACTTTCTGCAGAATATTTTCGTATAAGTAAGATACATGTACATACAGTGAAACCTGCGAATAAGAGCCCTCCATATACATGTATATAGCGTATACTATACTTAATTATGGGAGAAGCGCAACCTCGCAGTCGGCACGGTCGATTTGATAGAACAAAATACATGTACCTCTATATAGCGTATTCCCTGCAAAACGCGACTTGCGCACTGGTTTCTTGGGACAAAATCACGATTTTACCTGTGAAGAGCGTACATGTATGTCAAAGCATGCAACAATGAAATTTCACCCACTGGGAAATCCCAAAATGAGGGCGATAAATATCAAATAAAATACATTAGCATATAGTGAATGTATGTTCACCATTTAGAAAAAAGTATTTAGATACATAAATGTACAACCAATATAAAGTAAAAATGGCATACAGTTGTATACTATAGCGTATATCTGTTTTCTATATGTATTTTTCGGTTTTGTTTATGTTAAAAACTATTTAAAATTGCAACATATACATGTATATTTGTGCATCTTCAATTGGATGATATAATATATCTGACTCATTATGGTCATCACTTTAGCTGAACCTTCATATAGCACATCCCTCCAAGTAGCACACTCCATGGTTCGGTCCCAATGGGGTGCGCTATTCACTGCAGGTTTCACTGTAAATACTTTCACTTACATGTATACACTTTACAGTCTTTGTATTTTTAGCAAAGTGATATTTTGCTTACGATACTATAGGTTTCCTGACATCAACTATCCTGAGTAATCCATGTTTGCATAGTCTCCTTGAATCTGTCAAACTGTATCACTTGTCCAACAAGCGTAAACTACAAAATAATGACATTTTACCTCTTTGCACGCTGGTGAAAAGCATTTTAACAAATTGTGTCTGGCTGATTTTTTTGATAACTTTTTTTTGTTGGTAGTAATCATTAAAAATCGCAAAATGTGGTCTTGCCCAGACACTTCTGCAAACTGCATCAGGCGTGTCTACCGTCGATTGGGTTAGTGGACATGGAGTATAGTGAATATATGAATAGGTGCAGGGTGTGTTTGATGTCCATGTACTTGTCACCCCCAAACCTCCCACCTGTATGTTTTGCTCCGCATTTAATGTTGTGCCGTGCCAATCAGAGATCGAGTCAATGACAAGACGATCGGCGATTGTTCTTTTATATTTTGTTTTTGGCTAGTTGGATTTGCGGTTGTGTGACTTTAGTATTTCGGAGATGAATTGCGACTGATAAAGAGTGGCTATTCCACTCAAAGTGTCAGATCGGCGAATTGCGATTGATCGATCGGGCCTTTTGTCCTAATGGCCAGCACGCAGCTATATATACGCTTACAACAACCTGTTTTTTTTTTTTTGCAAACCAATGACCGACGCAAGCACCAGCACTATAACAATAGCATAAAAAATCAACAGCATATAGAATGTCCAATCCGATAAACTATTACGGTTGGATTAACATACATTAAATGGTTTCACGAGTTGGGATTTAGCGCTTATGTTCTCAGATTTTTTCAAAAAAGCAGTAGGAATTGTAACCTCTTGTACCTATCAAAATTACGAATTGATGTAAAAACGTGTTAATAAACACGAAGGGGAAAATGGTTGGATGAGCTCTAAAATATCAATACAAATGTAGCATGCATGACCATCTTATAAGTTTATTAAGCAGTAGGCCTATTTAGTCTCCTAAACGACAATACAGTTCTCTTCCTTTCCTTAATTTAAGGCATTTTGTCCTAAGTGCTACGACTTAAGTTATATTTTGAGTTTTCGTGAAGAAATGATCATAGGTAAAATCTAACAACATCAGAGGCTAGAGCACCCATAACTTTCTATCTAACTACCAAAACAGAATATTTACAGTTATAACGGTTAAGAAAATAAGGCGAGCCATGAAACAAAGATGGCGGCTTTTTAGCGTCGGCCTCAGCGCCGCCGCACTTCACGTGCGCATGCGTCGACGTCATATCCGGCCCCAACGCAGTCGACCGCACAAGCGTCGGTAGTGATTCGCGTGCGGTGCGAAGGGGGCTTAAATGACATCCCCATAGGCAGTAACATACTGTTTAAGGCAAGGGCGGAATGATGCTATGCTAATCAACCCTATACTAACTACATGTGCATGTATATTAACGACAGGCATACAGTTGTAATTTTATATTTGAAGCCCTGTATTCAATTTGTTCTATAGGTGTCAATATACATACATGTACTTTATATTGGTATTTTATGCATGTACTGTATATTCATGAACTAGTGATTTTAATTAACAGATTACAAAGTTAAAATATAGGCATACGTGCTAATAAGCAAATCTACATTGTACATAGCGTTGAAATGGTACGTTCGTAAACCACATGTTAGAGAAAAAATGTAAAAATCTACATTAAGGTTTTACGTTATATTATTACATATAAGTATTATTCTTATTATTACTATTATACAAGCTATGCAAAGAATTATAGACTTATTTTTCTGTTTTTAGGAATATTGCGAACTGTAAATCTAAACTTGCCCATAATATAACATGACTCATTCAAAAACAAATTCTTACATTTATGTACATGTACATTGGGGTTTTTTTTTGTACTTGTGTATGCCTAGTGTTTTATGAAATTTTTAAGAAATGCAAAATTCGATAAAAAACAAATCCACATTCTGCATTCTTGTAGAGGTCGAGTATAGGGTGTTAAGCCCAACCTTAAAACATTAGAAATGAGTTACATGTATTTTTTGTTTGTTTTATAGCCCAAACTACTGGTTTCTGAAAAGTTAGAACGCTTTTAAAAACAAGGAAGATTCACATTTAGTTATTCCCCATCTTTGTGTTTTTTTTTTAAGTTGTCGTTGATTTTCCCCTCGAAATTTGCAATTAACAGGTCTGGCTTGAAAACCTGTTAAAAAGTTTCCTTAATTGAGAAATCGGTCTGACCGGGAATGAATTTGTCCAAAAGGATGTTTTCAAATGTGCGGTGTGTATACGTGGCTTTTTTTCGTCTTTTTACCTATATTAAAATACAGCACTTTTCGGCTAATAATCAGTTTGCTAGACACGCAGTTGAGCCTAGAACAGGGTACTCAAGGGGTTAGGAGGAGAGATAGAGAGTGGTCAAGGAGTAAAAGCAATTTGTCAAATACAACTTTTTTCCCCTTTTAATGCATTCAGCATAACTTTGCAAGAAGTTAGTTTGATAATCTAAGGATATTTAAAAAAAAAAACCCGGAGTGAGAAATCCTTTGGGGTGCTGGTTAGTCACCGCCTTTTAATCCCAACCATGTTAAAAGCGCCTTATAGAGCGGTTATAGTGTTCTTGCAGTGCCTAAGGAAATACTAAGTTGAGTGCAACCTGCCCAGGAATGTTCGGCCATTTTAAGAGGGACGAACTTGAGGGCAGGTACGGTGCTGGGGTGCGAGTCTGTCAATGGCTTATTAAAATGGGGACACCTCGGTCGAGGGTGGGGGGGGGATGAGGAGAGGGAGGGGGGTCAGGGACTGAGGGGACGGGAACTTCAGCACTTTTTTTTTTGCTGTCTGTTGCATAGGGTCCAGGCATCGTACCTTGATAAAAGGACCGTGGTATCACCTTCGAGACAAGAGCCCAGGGATCTAGATCGTAAAAACCTGATGAAATTAGCATAGGGGGCGCGAGGGATCTTGAAACTGGGTCGGTGTACCCTTCTGAGGTAACCCTGCTTTTTAGTCCTGCAAGCTTAAACGTGCTCTAGGAATACAATATGGAGCTTTCAAAGGGTATTTAGAAATGTGGACAAAATGGCATTTTGGTCTGAACAAGTTCAAGATGGGCACTACTGACAAAATACATCCCCCTCCAATGTTATTCAAGTTTGATACACTTTTACACAAATCCATTTTATACTTTCACTCAAGTTTCTGGTTATTCATGCAATGCATCAGGTTTTCTATTTTTTTTTTTTGGTCTTAGGACTCTTGTGCACTTTAAAATTATTTAGGAACACTTTATACCAGTGTTTGTTCCACTATAGTACACTATAAAGTAAACATATATCAGAATATAATAGAATTGGTCTCAAATTTTTCATAACCCTTTAGCAAATTCAAAACTTTCCTGCATAGCATCTTTTAAAAACTTTATAGGTGTATTTGAACCTATATCCAAATTGAAAGAATTTATAAGAATTTTACATAAAATAAAGTTTTGGATTAATATATATGCACATGTGTACATGTACATTACATTGTCCCAAATATAATGTATAATTTTTATAAAAACATATTTAAGAGTGCCTACGAAATTAATTCCAGTATTATATTAAATTGTATAGGGGCCTGTCCATAATTTGTTATAATATAAAATAAATATATTTTTCCATAGTATGATTTATATATTTTATAATTAGGCTACTTTTATCATATACATATATGAATATTTATATAAAAATTATTATGTTGTTCCATTTATCGTTCATTGTATATAATTTTTAATATTTCTCATTATTTGAATATACTTTTTTGTATTTTTATACATTATGTGAATAGTTTTGCAAGTAATTTAAATATAAATAATATATGACTTTTCAATATTGGCATATAATAAGATATGCTTGCTATTAAAATGCAACAGTGGCATTACAAAAGGCATCAAACAACTAGACCAAAAGCATTCTCCATTTTTCGGTTCTCTGAATTTTAGTGGTCTTTATTTATTAATGGTCATTGACAATATAAAATATGATGGACATTGCATCCCTCGTGCCCTACAGTGGACTAAAGGTGTAGAATATGAGATCGTGCCTTCGCACTTCATTCCATTGTATAATGAAACAACTGTGTTACAAAAAAAATGCAAGGGTGCTGTTCCCCATTTAATTACAGTAAACGCATGCAAGTACGTAACTTGTCAAGTAACAAGAACCATATCAGGCAAATCAACATGTAAGATTTTTTTTAATTTTTCATTTTTTTCTTCTTACAGATGCATCATCTAACGAGGCTGTGCACTTGCAGCAACGCCTTCGGAGCCTAAGTTCAGAGTTGGTGACCCTTCGTAACCGATTGCACGTGACCAACGGACAGCCCTGCAACGGGGACAATGGAAGCATACAGCAGGGTTATCAAGGTACGTGGATCGTGTGGCGCAAATTTCGGTAGTGGAGGAAATAAATGTGTCTGCCATAAATGCATAATGGCTAACACGCACGCAAATGTCAGGGTCAGTGCTTGGCCGTCAATGGGGAATCTTTACAGAGTGGATTACATATAAGTTGTTGGCATTGGAAGTGTGAAATGATACAACATAAAAGCAATTTTACAAAGTAAACAAAAAAAATAAAAACCAGTCAATGCATTATCATTTGTTGGGCATTCTTGCCCAATTGCTGCAGGGACAAATATTACACAGGTCCAAATATAGGACTTTTTCAGATAGGCATTGAAAGATTCATGGATTGTGACCAAAGCAGATGGGTCATTCAAAAAAGGTGTCCCCAAAATTCCTTCAAAAGTTGACCCTCCAACCCATATAGACACGATGTCCATTCCATCTTGACCTCCTCCCCTCTGCCCACAAGGGACGTCCTTAATGAATGGCTCCTTACCAGATGCTCTGTACCTAAAGGAATAATTATGTATTTGAATACATTTATTTTAATATCTTGACCCATCTAAGAAGTCTTGTTGCATGCAAGTGCCATCTTCTGGCTCCAGTCCATTGCCCTCAAGGTTGAAGACACCAGGGGGAATTCCCTTACCCACACTATTAGATCTGTATTTTTTTTTCAAGATATACATAACTTTCCACACATCAAATCATACCTTTGTAAAAGTTTGCACATTTTAAAATGGATTATGATCATATTTCACATTTGCATTATTCTATAAATCATTCCAATATTTAAAATGTATTTTATTTCAGATGATGTTAACTCGGTGAGTAAAGCTCAAGTCGGTTTGATACGCAACAGCATCTATGCCGAAACAGAGGACCTAATCCACCTGCCAGGTCCACTCACCGAAGATGCTGTCTTGAGGACTCTTCAGGCCAGATTCTTCAATCAAGATTACTTCGTAAGTAGATGGAATCTTTTTGAAAATATATCGCCTCGGGATTTCCCCTTCTTCCCATTTCGATAATTTCAAACAACAACAAAAAAAGAAGGGACAAATTCAGGAGGCTCGTATATAATTTTCTGGCAGCCGGATTCCTCAATCATTAGCGAGGCAATCGAGTGTTTGGCCTTCTCGACTTACTTAACCGCTGTTAAATAACTGCTTTCTATTTTTTTTTTTTTTTTTTTTTTTGTAGACCTGCGTTGGGCCAATCTTATTATCAATCAACTCGTACCAAGATAAAGGCAATCCGTTGACCTTAACCAGCGCCCATGGTTCGGCCAAATGCCCACAGCTCTTACGTGTAGTTCATGAGGCCGTGCGTCAGCAGTCCGAGACTGGTTATCCTCAAGCCATCATTCTCAGGTAGGGAAATCATCCATTAATCATCGATGTAATTCGTGATAAAGCATTAAAGGGGAAAATATAAAATATAAAAAAGCGCGGGTTCAACTCGAATTCTATTGCATAGTATAAAAAAAACCAACAGGTAATCAATTTCATCAATTTAATGGGACACACCCGCACGGATTTTATGGCAGTGGACTTCTGTAATAAGTGTAGATTTAATAACGAGTTTTAACGAGGACTCAAGGCCGCCATTTTGAATTTACAAATAGCCATTTTGCAAATTTGTAGTAATTAGGTTTGAGGCGACTTGAAAACAGGAAATGGCTTGGGATTAATTGGCATCAGAACTACTGAAAAATCCCACTTTTTAACTTTATCAAGTTAAATATCATGTTTATGAAGAAAAATTATGGCAACTGAAACAGGTGCCATTTTGAATTTTCTGGCGGGTAAATAAGAAAAATTCATTCATTTTATTCTGTATGGAATATTAGTATGAATCGATAGTGTGACCCTTTACCAAAGGCGTTGTTTTCAAAAAAATTTAATTTGTTTTCCTATAATGAAACTTGATTAAAAATCAGTGACTGGAATTTGTGTAGTTTTTATGCAGTGAAAAATGAAGCAGATGGTATGCACAAAACTGTTTGCAAAAAGCTGATGCAAAGTGATTCCCAGTATAATAAACTATGATAAATGTTCCTTGTTGGTGTGAACAACATATTTGGCTTCCTATAAGTCATCGCTTGTGTAATGAAAGAACCCTGTTTCAGCGTTAATTACTAATTAAGCTTATACAGGTGTTGCAACGAATGTTTTTGAATGGAACGCGACTAAAAACCTAAAACAAGTCCATATCTGATATCTTAATCAAAACATGGACACTTATTTGGCCAGTTTGTATTAAATGTCTAAAAAGTTAGAAGGTAATGAGCCTAACACAAATTGGTAAAATTAGACAGTGCAACATTCATAATTATACAAGTTTTACTATGATGCATGTACTGTAGGTTGACATTACATATTACTTGTAGATCATAGCATTGTAGAAGTCTCTTGATAGCGACCTTCAGTGCCCTTTGTAGAACATTAATTGGGCCATGTGTCATGCCCACCCATACCTGATAGGAAAAACAAGGAAATGGTTTGCAGCCTTGCATTTCAGGACCATAAATTAGGCATAATCTTCCTTATTGCAATGAACTGCAAGACGTGGATAAGGATACTTTTACACAACCTTGGCATTGATGACTATGCAATTGTAATGTAATATTTGTGCTGTAAATTTCCTGACATTTACATGTACATGAATATAAAAACAAAAACCAGTACAGCAGCATAAAACTGTACAAAGTATAAATCAAATAAGATTATATACGAGTATATGTAAATAATTTATAGATGCATATTTTTAATTGTAAATTATAATAACATCTGTGAGAGGAACATATCATTCCACATGAGGGAAAATGTATTTGTGAATATATTCATGATATGCTTCATTTATTGCATAGTCTATGAAATGGGCATGTAAACATATTTCACTAATTGAAACGGACACATTTGAACTATTTCTGAAATTTCTATATTCCGAAAATAACATCCGTCATCAAAATTCCTATTGCCTTTGATCTAAAACCAGTCAACTTTGTAAAATACATGGAACATTCATATCATAACTCTATAAAAAGTATCTCTGGGGTTCCTGAAGCAGCTCCAAAAGACACAATTTGTATGAGCAAGACATTTCATATGTTTATTAACATATGTTAATGGAATATATAATATTCTTCCCGGCCATGTAATATTTTCAAATTTCTCTTTTATTTTGTAGTGGGGAAAGCGGTAGTGGCAAAACGTACGCCTCCATGATCCTCTTGAGGCAGTTGTTTGACGTGGCCGGTGGAGGACCAGAAACAGATGCCTACAAACACCTCGCTGCTGCCTTCACCGTTTTACGCTCCTTGGGCAGTGCCAAGACCAGCTCAAACTCAGAATCTAGTCGAATAGTACGCATTACAGTTGTCCTTTTGGCATAATTTAATCAGAAATCGTCACGTTTGCTAGGGGAGGGAGAAAAAATAGTCGGATGTTAACAGTGTTTACCTATTTCTGTCTCTCGCAGGGTCATTTCCTCGAGGTGCAAGTAACCGACGGTGCTTTATATCGAACCAAAATTCACTGTTACTTCTTGGATCAGGTAACTTAATTTGACAAAATGTATTAATAAATTGTGACAATGACATTCAATATTAATTTTTTTTTCTTTTCTTCAAGACTCGTGTGGTGCAGCCATTGCCGGGTGAAAGAAACTATCACATCTTCTATCAAATGTTAGCTGGATTAACTCAAGAAGAGCGTGGTAAATATATATTTTTTTAATCGGACATACACAAGACAGCGGCTTGTGACATAACTGATCTTCTGAATATTATTCCGTTGCAGGAAAATTGAATTTGGAAGGATATTCCATCCACAAATTGAGGTACCTAAGTCGTGGTGACGTCAGTAGTAACGAGAAAGACGATTCAGTGAGGTTTGAGACGTGGAAGGTACGTTGTATATCATTTAACCGACCGTTAGATATTGTCTCTCGAGCAACTTCTTAACATTTGATCGTTGCAGTCTTGTCTTTCCGTCCTCGGCATTCCATTTCTGGACGTGGTACGAGTTCTGGCTGCGGTCCTTCTCCTCGGTAACGTTCAATTCATCGAAGGCCAGGGTCTGGAAGTCGATGTGAAAAGCAATAATGGTACAAAAGGTGTCCTCATTTACGTTGTTCCAACTCTTCGGGACAAATTCGCTCCGTGTTCGAACCGATCCAAACTGCTCTTCTCGATCTCTTGCAGAAATCAAAGCCGTAGCTTCCTTGATCGGAGTTTCTGCAATGGCACTCTTCAGAGGTCTTACCACAAGAACGCACAACGTCCGTGGTCAACTAGTGAAATCCATGTGCGATGTGAACATGGTGAGTTTTTATCATAAATTTTATTTATAAATATGAAAAAAACTACGATTAATGCAACAAAACATTTTTAGTCCAATATGGCAAGAGATGCTTTGGCCAAGGCTCTGTATTGTCGGACAGTTGCAACTATAGTGCGGCGGGCCAACAGTTTGAAGCGTTTGGGGCCCACGTCTGGAACGCTGAGCTCGGACAGCAACGAGTCAGTCCACAATCACAATGGTAGGTCAAAGGTTACGTTTCTCATTCGAACCTTGATGTTGTTGCAACATTGTACAACATTTAACAAACATAACAGAAGTGAGCAGCCAACATGCATCAACGGTGGGTTCCAGCAGCGCAAAGTCATCCAAATCCATGACCGCCCTGAATTCGGCAGTTCGACACGCTACCGATGGCTTCATAGGAATTTTGGACATGTTCGGCTTTGAAGATGCCAAGGTAAGAAAAGCTGCTTGCGTATTTGCATCCTCGAATATATTCTCGAGCAACACTAACGCTTTTGTTTCCTTGCAGCCGAGTCAGCTGGAACACTTGTGCATTAACCTGTGCGCGGAAACAATGCAGCATTTTTACAACACGCACATATTTAAAAGCAGCATCGAGTCTTGCCGAGACGAAGGCATTCACAGCGACGTCGAAGTCGATTATGTAGATAACGTGCCGTGTATCGACCTCATCTCGTCGCTGGTAAGATCTTGCGGTTCTTGTTCGTCGGAATTAACATGCAAACACTTTTTGAGAATGGCTGTGGAAATGTTTGTGTTTGCAATGTGAAAAAAAGTTGACGTGCATTTCTTTTAAGCGTACCGGCCTGTTAAGCCTGCTAGATGTCGAATGCTCGACGAGAGGGACTCCCGAATCTTACATTCAAAAGATCAAAGTTCAGCACAAACAAAACAGCCGCTTGTTCGAGCCTCGTCACACGGATTCTCGCCTGTTCGGCATCCAGCACTTTGCTAGCAAGATCACGTACGACGCCACCGATTTTCTGGACACCAACCGAGACACGGTGCCAGACGACATCGTCTCCGTCTTTCACAAGCAGAGCTGTAATTTTGGTTTTGCCACACACTTGTTCGGAAGCGAGCTCAAAGCGCTTTTTAGTCAAGGTATCGGCTCCTTCAAATCATAACCATGTTTTTTTTTAATTTTTACGGTCACCTAAATGCCACCAACGCCCCTAGTCTTCGGTCTATTTGGCCAAATGCCCATTACAGAGTTTAACAACGGTGCATCTTTCTCTTATACAGAAACAGTTCCACGCGGGGTGTTGTTCAGAATATCTCCGACAGCACACACTGATCTGTAAGTTTAGCAAGCTAACTACACAATTCTTTTTAATATTTCAATAGAAAATCTCATTGTTTGGGACTTTCGGTTCGTTCCGAGCTTTTTATACAATTCAAGAATTTTGTAAAAGCCCTTGACAGGCTGGAAAAGTCACTTAAGAGGGTTGCATACCAGAATAAGCCTTTTTTTCGAAATTATTTTATTTAATTTTGGAAACTGTTAGGAACAAATGGAATGTACGAGGACCTAGCATAAATATTCTATTATTTGTTTATGTA
>JAQGCC010002667.1:0-17610 GCA_034698905.1 Xestoiulus laeticollis | reverse complement strand
TGGCGAGCAGCAGCAGCCAGTGCCAACTGCTTTGCCCTGATTGGCTGGCTGCTGTAACGCCAGCCGCAGCAGCAACGTCAGCCTGTAGTGTGATACGGCCTTAAGGCCAAATCAGACTACAGGCTGCTGCGGCTTGCGCTGCCATTCACTGCCCCACCAATCAGGGCAAAGCAGCTGGCTCTGGCTGCTTGCCATTTAGGCAGTGGTCTATTTTGTTAAAGCGGGAGCGCCAGCAGCTGTCAATCATTGTGTATTCTCTTTTGTGCCCTTTGACTGGATTGACCCACATGCAACATTGAACTAAGACCTGCATGTACTTCAAAACAGTCAAAGGGCGGTAAGGATGCTGTTTTAAGAATAGAGAACAATGATTGGTTGCTGCTGCGTTTTTTTTAAGGAATTTAAGCTTAAAATATACTACAGTGTGATAGGCAATCCGTGAACGGCAATGCCAGCCCCAGCAGCAGCGGCAGCCTGAGGTGTGATTCAACTTTAATGCAGCCGCACAGGCTCACTACTAACAGTTTTCAGTGCCCTCACAGCGCTAGCTAAGACAGACAAAGATCACACTAGCTACTTATTGTTACATAACTGTTTAGTCAGTGCCGTCAATAAATCCATTGCTTCTTGAAATCTCTCACACTACATGATGATATGTAGTGCATGAAACCACAAAAGTATCTGAATACCTAGAATGCTGTTGATTAAAGTCACTGTCATCAAGTCCATTGTTACTAATGGGGTTGCACGCACACCAGTGACTAAATGTTTACAATAACGTGACCAAAAAGACTAAAGCTTTCTTTACATAGTTTTTAAGGATTGCTTTCAACAGCCGACCATCTTGAAAATATTCTTTAAAACATACTAAGCTTTCCAGATATCACTTACCAAAATGCATGTCCACATGCACACTTTACAGGACAAGCTTCTACATGTTGCACTTTGATAGCATTATTACAATCCGGCGATGGACACCATCGTAGTAAACGATTGCACTAATTTGAAAAAAAAAATGCATTAAACATCATCCATTGCCCATGCACGAATCCATTACCACAAGGTTGCAAATTCACGTAAAACTAGCAACGTTTCTATTGAAATATTGTAATGTCCAAATTTAGAATTTATAGGATTTTAACTATCATTGCAGTTTTTTAAGGTGGCAGGTTAGAACGAGCAGTTTATTTGTTTGTTTAATGGAGTTTGTCTACGATAAACCTAAAAGAAAGGCGCCTAGACCAGGGGTCGGCAACCTGCGGCTCTTTCCATGTCAAGTTGTGGCTCTTTCGATGTCAAGTTGTGTATACACCATAATACACCATAATACAAAAAGTGGCTCTTCAAAAACTGAGAAATTTTGTAAATTATCACTTTTGACTATTCCGTCTCAAAAGGTTGCACGACCCCTGGCCTAGACAATGACCGTAAAAATAGACGCATCAATAAGAGTAAAAAGATGACAATAACAACCACAGATTACTAAAAACAAATAATGTGTCGAACAACTAGTAAGAAATTAAAATTATGTATTGCAGAAATGTAAGAATTTAAAATTATGTAAAACAGGTTGAAGAATTTAAAAATATGTATAACAGATGCAAGAATTGAAAATTACTGTAAAAATGGAGATGTAAACGGGTTAGCTCTGCTATCTCTACACTATTTCCAGTCACCACAAAGTTGTGATGGTTGTGAGACTAATTATGGGCTAAATTTTTTATGATTAAATCATTTTTGACCTTACCAGGTTTAAAATAAAATTCTTTAAAATCCTTTCAACAAATTTAATTATTCGTTTTCAAGGGCAAAATTGATTACTAAAATTTAATCCTTTTTATGCAATTTTTTTTAATAATTAAATTTTTCTAATTAAGGTTTTGGCAATAGGCCAGAAGTTCACTGTCAGATTAGCTACGCCACAATGAATGATTCTGCTACCTAGCAAAGCATAGCCACTCTACACAGCGCTGCAGAGCTGTGGAGCGGACTATGTCTAGCAGCCCTGACCTTAGGGAAGATCTTTTCAAATTCATCAATTTTCTTTAACCCTTTTCTTAATATTAGTTTGGTCCTAATTAAATTCCTTGTAAATTCTTGGAATTCTAAAATGTTTACTTGGAGAACAGATTTTGAAGTGTGGGTCAGTTGGGACCTTACTTTTATACCAGCATCTTCTCTTGTCAGCCAACAGAAAGTTTACCATTGACCACTATGCAACTTAATGCAGCTTCTACTAGTTTTGAATTTATTCAAAGTTACTGTAAGTGGTAAAAGTTTTTCACCATCTTGTGAACTGCTTCTCTCAAATCATTGGCATACTTTTTTGCCACGTCAAGCCTGCCTGTGTCGATGTTATTTGTAGCAGTTATCATTTTGCTGATTCTCTCCTGGAATCCTTATTTAATTGCAAGTCAACGATGTCTGTTCTTAACTCTTCTTAAAAGCTTAAAAGCTTTGGTTCTCCGTGTACAGTGTCATTACCAGGAAGTCCTGCACTCAGCTTCGATAAACTTTGTCGAATCTCTTAGGGGTTTTAGCCCAAACACCAGGAACCTGTTATGTATCGTGAATTTTTATTTCAAACGAATAAGTCCACCACGCTTGTGCGTGTATTTCGTTCTTTCATCTGTTTATCGCGAGCCAGTCTTCAAATTCGTGAGATCATGGATTTAAGCTAGTCTACTCTCTAGCTAACCTACACCTAAGGAGGACAATCTCCTTCAAGAAGCCTACTTCATAGAGGTTGTGGGATCTCCTATGGAACGTTCGTATGACGTTAGCTTTCTTGTTGAGATTTCATGTCAAATTGTCATTCATCGATATGATAAGTCGTGATTCGCGTTAGAAGCCTGTGCCGCTCTTTTCCGTACTGCTTTTCGAATTGTTTAGTGTGTCATGCTTTCTTTCTTTTTGCATTCTTTTGTTTGTTCATTTTGATTTGAGTAAATTTAACTTTTCTCACATTTACTTGATTATCTTTGACTTTCGAAGAGTTTAGGATGTTCATCTAGGTCAACCAGACTTCCACAGCGCGGCTGCCAGTAATTCGTGCCTTTTTCAATCTAAGTCACCGTTACGGGTCTCACAATGGTCAAACAGTGGCTTCTATTACGACCATATCAGTTATCTATAACAGTCTGGAGTTGAACTTGCCAGAAGTAGATCAAGATAATCTATTTCTGGCTTATTCTAGCTATAAATATTGTTTTCCATGAATTCTAGAATATAACAAAATATATAGCCTTTTCTTAAATTATTTGTTTAAATTTTAAAGTAAATTATTTAGTTACTCATCTTCTTTTTTCGTCTATTTATTGCGATGTAATGCCCAATGTGGGTAACATTGAAATCCCTATGCATTTTAAATAGCGTTGTCAATGTTATCCTTAGTTTGAAAAATAATGACATCACAACCATTATCTTCAATATTAAACCGGCCACACAAGGCAATTTATGTCGAAATAAATTGCCCAAAATTGTGGTTAGAAAAGGGAAGTGATAACTCTCAGTTTGTGTGGCCCTTAAAAATGCCTTTTGTGATTTGTTCTTATCTTTCTGCTGGCTTCTGTTAAGATCTTTCTTGTTGTTCTTTGTCCCAGGTCCTTGTAAATAGATTGAAGATATCTGGTCATTGCTGTTGAAGAAAACTGGTCCTTTAAAGTTAGTCGAAGCAGATGTGTAGAATGAATTAAGAAAAAGCCAAAGCTCTTTCTTGTCAAAAATAGCCAGCCAGTATGTGGGGCCCTCCGGTGGTAAGTATTGGCAGCTCAATAACACACCAGCGTCATATAGCGGCGATTTAATGCAGCGGTGCACAGGCACCAAAAACAGAAATATCAACAAGTTCCCCAGTTGGTGTCTAAGTGCAGCGTGGAATTGCATCTGTGAGATATGTTGTGAGTCACCATAGATTTTTTCTGGAGACACACTTGCTAAAAATGTCCGCCAATTTTTTTTGTATTGTCGTATGAGGTAGTGAACATCTCGTTGGAAAATTTCTCCCGAATAAATTGAAGCTTCACTCCAATATATTTCGTGAGTTTGTTTGTTACGTCATTCTTGATGTTCACGATGGCTGCCTCGTTGTCTATGCAGACATGTGGCGTTGTTGATACAATTCTTGCGCAAGGCCCGGTTTCTTATAAGATCCTCTTTATCCATATGAGTTTTTTTAGCAAGTCAATGGCTGCAGTGAGTTCTGCCTCTATGGCAGATGCAGTGACCATTGACTGCCTGGACGAATGCCAGAGGATTGGTGATTGGCCGATGTAGACAATGTAGCTTGTTATCGACCGCTTTGTCTTGAAATCAGAAGCCCAGGAAAAATCTGAATAGGCACAGAACCGGTGTGGGTCGTGCGAAGGTAACTGCAGTGCCAGTTTTTCTGTCGACCACACATAATTTAAGCAATGTGCCAATGCTTCCCAATGAACTGGGCTAGGTACAAGAGAGAACTAATGAGGCTGCTGTAGTGATATCCTGGTCCAAGGGGTTGATATTCGGCCTGGTAGAATACCTTTACAACGGTGCCTAACTTGAACGGCTCAGTTACTCTCCTAAACGAAATGTTCGGAAAGAGCTCTCCTATCTTCTTGATGTAAGGGCGTTCATGCATATGAATTGACCCATCCTTCTGATAGGCAATTTAAATGCCTAGGAATTTCTAAACTGGTCCAAGATTCTTAATGTTGTAACGCCATACAAGCAGCTCGCAGGCATGGTCCAAGTCTTCCTTAGTGCAATTGATGATCAAAAAATTGTCCACGTAGATGAGAACTGAGAACGATTATCCTGGTTAAAACCAAGTTTGGCGAGACACGACACATCTCGTTATACCAGCATTGCCCGGCCTGATGAAGTCCATAGTGCCTTCTGTAGCTTCCAAATGACACCTGGCTTCTCATTTGCTACCAGAAGTGGATTGATGTAAATGTCCTCATCTAGATCGGCATAGAGGTTTTTGCACACTTGACATCTAAGTGCCTTACGTCCATCCTAAGACGATGACGAGTAGCAGGAGGAATAGGCGAACAAGTGAGAAGTCCACAACTGGGGAGTAGGTTTTTTCATAATCAATTTCATGTCGCGGGCGAAAACCCTGTGCCACAAGCCTTGAACGATGACGTTAAACTTTCCCAGTGGTGCCTCTTTCCCGTGCAAACACCTAACGAGTTCCCAGAACTTTAGTTTGATTTTGTCCTCACTCCTCGATACACATTTAGGGTACTCAAACACTTCGTGGATATTTGTAAATCTAAGGTTGTAGATTTTTTGAGGTCAGCCGCGCATGCGCAGTTTGACCTTTTTCTAAAGCCTGATGGTTAATGTTGAGTGGTCTTTCACCACGTGTTTAACTTTCCATACACTTTGGGCACTTTGGCACACATTTCCAGGATATTGCTGAAATATTTGACCCAGTTTTCAGCAAATCTTGCCCTTAAGGTAAGATTATAAAACCTTGTTCCTACAAAGTTGAACTACAAAGGTCTACAGGACGTTTTTGGATCGTAGCATGCTCACAAATTTGTAAAACATTAGAGCCAAACAGTATGCTCCATTTAATCATGTGATTTACGACTTTTGTAAATCACGTAAAAGTGCGAGATTCTACAACTATGAAACTAAACTTGAGTACCACTATTATGTTCCTGGAGTGTGTGTATCTCATCTCTCATTGACTCCTGCCAATCGGACGCATCATCAGATTGTAGGGTCTCTTCGTATGTGATGAGATTAGACACATCGATGTGGTAGAACTCCACACCACTGACTGGTAGATCTGTGCCTGAATCCTCATCTGATGGCAATGATGCTGAATCCTCTTCCAATATTTCGGTGGATGTCTTTATATCCCATACGCCCTGGTAAGGATTCTTTACAGAGTAATCGATCCGCTAATGTCATAAGGGATACGATTTCTGTCTAGGTATCCCTTGCATTGCGTAGACGTCCAGAGACACTGCGTTTCATAGTGCATGATCACTTGACAACCTCCACCGCCTATGCTTGGAACGATTACCCTGTGCCACTGCGTCAGTGGCTGTGCCTTGGGGTCTGGCGTCTTGACTGATCCATTAGCTATCACTTTCGTTCCCTCGGTGGCTGGCATCTTGGATTCCTTGATGTCTGGCTGTGATGAGCTCCCCGGTTTTCCATAAAAAGTTGAAGGAGTGAACGAAGATGGCTTCGTGACATCAGCAGCAACAGATTCAAGCTGTTTCTGGAGTCTTGTAACCGTCGGTAGACTCTGAATCCGACTCCGCGTCTAAGGAAAGCTTCATGAATCAAGCCTTCAACGATTCCTTCATAGTTTTTTCTAGCTTTTTTAGCATCTCCCTGATGCTGTTGGAGCATCAAGGCTTCTCTGGGGCTTGTTCTTCCTTGGATTTTAACTAAAATCTTTCTTTGAAGGTCATACTGGTTGACTCCACGATCTTCAGTGAAGGACATTAGATTCTCCAGCCATGTGAACTTGCTTCCTCTCGTGGGCCTTGGTATCAGGACGTGAGCTTTCCTATTATCCGTAAATGCCGCACTGATGGCTTTCTGCCAAAACGAACTTGAACGGTGTGGCATCCCCCAAAATCCCACAAGGATAGTGGTTGTACAAGTACACTGCTGTCAGGAGAAATTCAACCCAGAAGACTTTTTCGAGAACTGCATCCATCCTTAGGGACCGTACGAGGCCTAATAGAGTGCGGTTGAGTCATTCTGCAACTTCGTTCTGTTGAGGCGAATAGGCATTGGTCCCTTCGTGGATGATGCCCAGATTTTCCAGGAAGGAATATATCTTCTGGTTGCAGAATTCTGTCCCTCTATTGTTCCTGATCCTGCAGACCTTGTAGCTGGTCTGTCTTTCTATCTGTGCGATGTACTTCTTGATGTGGTCGAACACCTCCAATATGTGTTGCATGGGGTAGACTGCAACCAATCTTGACCAATAATCGACGATGGAGAGAAAATACTTGGAGCTGATGTAATGGAGTGGATATTGGGCCCCAAATGTCGCAGTGCAGCAACTCCAGGATCTTGGAACTGCTGCGTTTTCCAACTGGCTGCAAGGAAGTGGCAACACCTTGGCATTCCTTGAAAGTGTCGCAATAGAACTCCCTCGGCTTGAAAAGTGGCATCCTGACGACTGTTCCTGTTTTTGACATCTTTTGGACAATCTGCGCATTAAAATGTCCAAAGCGCTCATGCCAGAGGATTAGGTCGTCGGTCTCCTTCTCTTCAGTTGGGTAACACTCGGCTGGTGTTCTTGATTGCAGCTCCTCTTGGCGGACAATCTCTGGCTGCATGCGAAACTTGAATAGCCTCTTGTTGCTGTTGAAACGAAGAATCTCCTGGTTCTTTGCATTCCTGACAATGACGTGTCCATGGCCTCCTATCCAGGAAAGACCAGCTTGGTTGGCTTGGAATTCAGAGGCGAGGTTGCGGCGTCCCATAGGGGCATAACCTACGTCCTTCAAGATGACATATTGAGGTTGTCCATCGATGCCGCTTCGGAGAATGACTGATCCTACGCAGACAATCGATAACTCGCCGTCGTAGCTCTTAAAGTTCAATGGAGTGATACATCGTAGATTGCTGAACCAACGTTTATGGGAACAGAGGTGTATGGCAGCTTTTGAATCCCATATCCAATCATCCAGGTCCTTTGTACCCCTCTATGAATCCAACGAAATAGGCGCCAAACACTCTTGAAGAGCTATCCTCCTCTAGTGGATGCAGTTTTCCTGATCTCCTGTCTGGCTTAGAGCAATCCTTGGCGAAATGACCGTCCCTGTTGCAGTTTTAGCATTTAACCGGTTTCTTATTTGACTCGGAAGATGTTGTAAAACCAGTCAACTGCTTTGAAGACTTCCACACTTTAGCAGTGTGTCCTCGTTTGCCGCAAAGTTGACGCTTCAGGTTGTCAGATGTAGCCAGGGCCTCCACCAGCTGCTTACCGTTAGAACGCTGCTCCTTCTCCTGAAGACTGCCAGCCTTGGCGATAAATGCCAGCTTGACCTTCTCCGTCGTGAAGTCTGAGTCACTTAGCAAGTAGAGTTGCTGGGCCATGTGGTCGTAGGTGGCCGTAAGTCCATCGAGGATCTGGAATGCTAACTCTTTATCAGAATACTTATGGTTGCACTCTCGCAGATCCGCAGCGGTCTTCTCCACACGGCAAATGTAGATTTCCATGGACTCGTCCGGAGCCATGGAGATCTGGAAGAACCTTCTTCGAAGCGCAGCAATGTGAGAGCGGGTGCTCGATTCAAATGTGTTTTTGAGGATGTCCCAGACACCCAAAGGCGTGTTCAAGTCCGTGACGAGCTGCTTGATGTTGTCCGAGAGGGAAAAGTGCAAAAGGCCCAATGCCTTTGATTGCTGCTTCTTTTATGTCTTGAGGTCTTCTCTACCTGCTGAGGCAGGATCCGGGAGACTCGCTATCCTTTTGATGACATCAGAGCGGTCCTTTGATGCAAGCAACATAGCCATATTACGTTTCTAAGTCTGATAGTTTGGCCCCTGAAGCTTCTATATCCTAAAACCTTCCTTCTCTGCCATGATGTCCAATCAGGTAAAAGTCAAATCCAGGAAAATGTTGAAAATCACAAATTAAAGTTACCACTTACCACACTAACAAAGCCTCAGTAAGTTCCACTACACCTCCGTGTGCAGTGGAAGCGTGCTGGGCCCATAACCTTTGTTAGTAAATTGTCGTTAGAAAAGGGAAGTGGTAACTCTCAGTTTGTGTAGCCCTTAATAGGGCCTTTTGTGATTTGTTCTCATCTTTCTGCTGGCTTCTGTTAGGATCTTTCTTGTTGTTCTTTGCCCCAGGTCCTTGTAAATAGATTGAAGATATCTGGTCCTTGCTGTTGAAGAAAACTGGTCCTTAGAAGTTAGTCCAAGCAGATGCGTAGAATGAATGAAGAGAAAGCCAAGGCTTTCTTGTCAAAAATAGGCAGCCAGTATTTGGGGCCCTCGGGTGGTGAGTTTTGGCAACTCAATAACTTGAGGGCACACCAGTGCCATCTAGCACCGATTTAATGCAGCGGCGCACAGGCTTAAAAAAACAGAAATATCAACAGTTTGAAAAATAATGACATCACAACCTTTATCTTCAATATTAAGCCGGCCACACACAAGGCAATTTATCCGTCGAAATAAATTGCCCCAAATTTCTCACAAATCACGTGAAGCAACAAATTTCAGAATTCCCTATCAATATTTTGCAATTATCCTTAAATCGGCAGCACTGATCGATACAGAAAATGGGTAATGTTATCAGGCAAAATGCTCGTGAGATTTTTCTGATTCGTGATTGGACAAAAACTGAAATAAACCTATACCACATGACATTTGTTTGCTGACTGTAGGGTACTGAGCTGAATTGAACTTTCTGAATAGAATATTATTCTATTCTGGAAATTTCCAGGCTAGAATTCCACTGTTACCTCACTGTTAATGTAACCCCGTTTTACCTTACTTCATGGCATATAAATTTTATTTTGACCAAATGATTATTGAAATCGAAGTGCAAGCGTGTACTGGAACAGTAAATCCACAATTGCAACATCAGCAAACAGCTGTTTGCGGACAATATCATAGTCTATTTAATACTACATTGTTCGGGAATTAGCATAAAAAATTACATTGTATTTCACAGTTTTCTGGTGCAAGGTTTCTTTCCAACGATTAATACGCTTTGTATGTTCGAAATTTTGTTAAAAATATGACTAATAAATATGTATTTACCGCTGTATCCATCTAAAACTGAAATAAAATGATTTATCAAGAAATAGAACTGTATTTTTTAACAAAACTGATTGCAGTGTAAGAATTAACTAAGCAAGTCGTTAATCAGAGATGGAAAAGCAAACACCGCCCCAACATAAACTAAATGTAACTTCAATGAAAATAAATGTCTTTTAATTGTAAAGGATATTGTTGAAAGACATGAAATCGTTTAAAATTCTGTTGCGAAAACCATTTAGCAATCTGATCTCAAGAATCATCTGGTCAACATAAACTGTATATGCCATCAAGCATTTAAAAATGATAGCAATACTTGGGGTAAAATATTAACAATGTTTGCACTTTGCAAACATAATATAATGATAAAAAGGCAAATTGAATAGAAGGCTTACTTATTTGCATATTATTTGTTGACGCCAATGCATTACAGTGGATAGACAAAAAAGAAAGATGGATAACTAAATAATTTACTTATAAATGTAACCAAAATAATTTATCAAACAATAATTTATTTAAATTTTTATTCTAGAATCCATTGAAAGCTACATTTTTAACTGAAGATTTTAGTTTGAAAAAGATTTGGTGTTATTTTAAAATTCTTGTAAGAAAATTTTAAAAAAATCAATAAAAGTAAAAATTGATCCAGAAATAGTTTGTTAGACTACTGGCAGATGCAACTGTATAAGGACAACTATCTGGTGATGAAATTTTCTCGTAAATGGGAATGTTTAGCCCCAATCAACAACCTGAATCGTGCCCCTCTAAAGGTAATGAAAAACGTTGATATCAGGGAGTCATCATAAGTAGAAATTTGTCCTGGAAGACGCATACCAGGAAGATTAAGTGGCATCCATGAATGACGTGAACAGCTGACGGGGAAGGGGGTTGTGAAAATGGTGAAGCTAAAGTGGACTTTGATGGGGAGCATCTGGTGGCATATACGCATCACAAGCACTCTCCAGCCAACAGCAGAAATGGAGTGCAGCCCTTAGGGAGTGTTATGCTATCCTGTGATATGCTTTTCCTGCAATCAGTTTACTATCACTTTTTATTTTCAGAAGGGCCCCTCCCGGCTGCATTCCATTGCATAGTTATATATGTATACCTTATTTCCAAACCAAATCTATTTTTTCCAATTTAATTGCTATAATTAAAAATTATAGCCCTTGGGTGCTTCTTGAACCATTTACCCCGGGTGGCTACCCCCACCTTGCTACGGCATTGTGTATACCTAGGTGCACATGGTAGCACCAATTGACATTACTAAAATAAATTGACAGTTGAAATATATAAACTCAAGTGCAAAAAATCGACTCAATCGAGTAAAACAGTGTTTTTTTCAATAACCAAATGTCAGATTTGAAATATGAAAAAATGTGTTTTGTAGCACAAGTTTTTCCTCTTTATAATTTGCCTAGTGTGAAATAGATATCTGCTGAATAACTCTGGAGAATAGCCTGCAACTCCAATGCCTCATAAAAGTGAGATAATTTAATTACAAATCATACAGGAAGGTATTTGACCCCTGTTGTACGTGTTTCATACATGGCATGTATTTTGACGGTGGGCTCAACGTTCCTGGCCAGGGGTCTCCTGCCAGAAATGTATTTGGCATTCCGGGCCCGAGCTAAATGTGAGTCGAACCTCTGGTCTTGATGATGAAGGATCGTGATGGCACTTCTGTAAATGCGGATTGAATTTTAAAAGCTCTGGTGTCCCGCGCATTATAAGTGAGTTAAACCTGTGTAATGCTAGTGCTGTGACCTTAGCAATAAAGTACCCACTGTCAAACCGAATTTGGCATGGATTCCGGTCTTTTGCTCGTGAACGGATGTCAAAGGAGGACCGGCCGACGGGACCCGTGCTCGGGCCCCGTTACATGGTGGAGGTGATTCGATCCCCCTACGTGGATTTGCAACACTATAAAGACTGATGATGTCATTGCTGTTACCAGGGTTTGATAGAACCTATGATTATGTGCCATTACCTGGGTATTGAAATCAACGAAAAAGAATAAATGGGCAACAATTTTCCCTTGTTCATAGATTGGGGTATCTGCCTGAAGGATTGGTGTTGCTGAACAATTATGTTCAGCGCAAAAAAATGGCTACTACGAGGGTCTTTTATAAGGAGCTGTCAACAAGTTGGTGTCCGGCCACTTGAAAACTTTAACAATTCATCGAAGTTCGTCAAGAGCATCATTTTCAAAACGGTACCATAGGACCTAAACAGCTCCAAAACAAGTATCGAAAACAACGTCGAAATAAGTATGATTTTTGCAGATTTGGGAAAGGTGTCCATTTTTAAAATTTTGGTCTACGAAAGCACGAAAACCGCCACCGAATTTAAGATACCGTGTTTGCTGCACCGAGAAGGAGTGAATGCAAGTGCAGGAAAAATTGTACGGCGTTGACGTATACTTTGGAAAGTTTGGCTGACTGGATGTGTCATCGGATTCATTTCGAGCGGCTGGAGTGCAAGGCCATCTTTGACACGGACGATCGTGGAAGAGATTCTCCAGACATGAGGTGCAACGAGAAATGTGCGACGTCAAGCTGTTGGTCAGCGACGAAATTATCTTGGCGCACAAGCTGGTCATGGCGGCGGCCTGTCCGTACTTCAAGGAAAGCATGGAAGCACATGAAGCGGAATTGCAGATTTGATTGGCAAACTTATCCAGAATAGCTGGCAATGTCAAAATGCCGCTACTGCTGCCAAAGATATTTTTATACGGCATCGGGATAAGTTACTTTAGTGTCTTGTTAGAGTAATGCTGCACAAGCTAGGAAATAGGAGTACAGAGCGTGTAAGAGGAAATCGCCATTGCAAATTGATGCAGCTTGCTAAAGATTTCGGCATACTGCTGAGGTAAAAAGCTCGAAGAATTGCCAGGAAGTAACACGGTGCCAAGAAATTGGACGTCGTATTAGAGTCGGCACGCGACTATGAACTTGATGATCCAGTGTCATGTTAGTTGGTAGAATCGCAATTGATTTTAAATAAATTGGTTGCTAGGCTTGTGTGAAAGTTGTTATTTGTTTATTTTTGATGAGTTAGGTAGTTTTCTTTTTTCGTTGCAAAGGAGCTGTTTTATGGGATTATTGCGGTGCTAATGTGGTTCTACTGGGAATTATAAAACATGCAACTGAGTTATGTTGGTATTGTAAGGGTGGGTCTGTGATTTCTTGTAGTTTTCCGGCGCTATCGCTTAATAGGGGTTAACTGCAGTGATTTGGAGGTCCTGTATATATGGTATCGGGGACTTCTGGGGAATTTCTGGATGTTTTCCTGCTTAAGTGCTTTATGAAGGGTTAATTGCAGTTTTTGCGAGACGCTGATGGGTACTTGTTTAGATGCTAACGGGGCTGCTTCGAGGTATTAGATACATACATAGAAGTTATAGCACTAGGATGGTAATAGGGATTTACAATTCAGATGGGGTCCGGAATTTCTTGTTGGTTTCCTGCATTATGGCTTAAATTGGGGGTTGGCAGCTGTTGTTATAATGTCCTGGGTGGATGCTCCAGTTGGAATAGGGTTTAGGATGAGTACGATTAAGCTGCTGTATTTGCGACTGAAATTTAAGTATAGCTGTGGACATGCCTGTAAATTGCATTAATAATTTGGTTTTGTTGTTTGATTTTGGTTCGGCTGTATTGGCCATGGTGTGATTGTATGTTGAATGCTAGTGATTGTTTTTTAACGTGGACCGTTTTTCGTGGGGTTTTCGCGGTAGCATGCTCAGGAGTGCATGCATTTTGGAGAGGGGATGTCAGGGTCAGCTGCTGTCCAGCTGACCCTGGGGAATGTATTTGACCCCTGTTGTGCGTGTTTCGTACATGGCATGTATTTTGACCCTTGGGAATGTGGCGGGCTCAACATTCCTGGCCAGGGGTCGCCTGCCAGGAATGTAGTTGGCATTCCGGGCCCGGGTATATAGCCTGTCCCGAGCTAAATGTAAGTAGTCGAACCTCGGGTCTTGATGAAGAAGGATCGTGATGGCACTTCTGAAAATGCGGATTGAATTCTAAAAGCTCTTATGTCCCACTAATTATAAGTGAGTTAAACCTGTGTAATGCTAGTGCTGTGACCTTAGCAATAAAGTACCCACTGTCTAACCGAATTTGGCCTGGATTATGGTCTTTTGCTCGTGAACAGTTGTCACAGGAGGACCGGCTGACGGGACCCGTGCTTGACCCCGTTACAATTCAAAACATTTTAAAACAAATCATTATTTTTAGAACATTGTGTTCCCTCCCCGTGCATACGGTTGGGCATCGATGATGTAAGGTTACTGATGGTCTCTTTGGGGATGGTATTCCACACCTCCTCGACTGCAGTCATCATCTCTGGTATGCTTACGGGTACATGATTTCATGCTCTAACCTGTCTCTTAAGCATATTCTATGTGTGCTTAATTGTTTTTTAACTCAGGGTTGCATGATGGTTATACCATAACCGGAATAGCCACCTCGGTAAGGTACTCTTGTACCATGGCTGCAGTGTGTGGCCTTGCGTTATCATGCATAAAAAGAGTTGTCTTCAACAAATTCGCATATATGGCACAACACTGTCTCCCAGAATCTCATCAATATCCGTTGTGCCTTTGGACCGCCCTATTGATGTAAACAAGTTCAGTTCTTGCTACCAGTGAAATGGTTCCCCAGACCATGAACAAACTACCACCATAGCTGACAGATTCTGAAATGCAGCACTGGACAAAACACTCCAGGTCACCGATACGCTTGTGCCCGTCTATCATTGGTGTTGAGACATATTCTGCACACACAGGGATCCCCCACGAAATAAATTTTCAACTTCCCTGGCTTTTCCAGACTTGAAAATAATTTCCCTGACCAAAAAACAGGGAAGAACACTAAATGGTGTGTAGATGCGAGAGTAGACAGTGTTGTATGTGCCCTTTGAAGGGCAGCCCTACTTGACAGATGATAGTTATTTTTGGAAACACTTATCACTTGCTAATTGTTTTAGCTACTAATGCAGTTTGCGACATTATTTTTGGTAGCAGCAAGTGATGAGGGACGCCACAGAAGGACTTGTGTTTCAGAGAAGCATGCTGAATTTCCCTGACTTCATCCAAATAATATTGGTTTCCCTAACTTTTCCAGGCCTTTCTAATCTCCCTGACTTTTCCAGGTTTTCTAGGTCTGGGGGAACCCTGTCACATTGGAGAACAGAAATGACCCCAACTGCTGCAGAGTCCAGTTCAAATGCCGTTGCACGACCTGAAGACTAGCTTGACAATGAGCTACAGATAGTCTCGGGCTTGTTGCAGGCTGATGAGGCCTCAGATTACGTTCCTTAAGTCTTCGCTGCACTGTCCACTGAATTACAGCCGTTCCTTAGACGCCACAAAGCTACTGTTGCACTTGAACAGCGGTCAGTCGTAGGTCTCGTAAGCAATGCAATTATGCGATCCTCTTGCTCAGTTCTTAAGCGAGGTCTGCCTGAACCTGGTCTCCTCTTAATGTTGGCACACCCTTCAAATTGCATGAATGGCTGATATTCAGCTGGTGAGCCACTACTCTATAACTATACTCAACTTCACGTAAGCCATAATCTGTGCGGCTATCTCTGGAGTAGTGGTCATTTAATCGAGACACAATAAATTAACATTATGTCTGGATAAGTGTTAATTATGCCCTGATAATCAAATGGCACTCAGAAACACTTATATCCACGGGGGTACAAGAATGCATGTCATAAATTCCGCACATTTGGAGTGCTTAAGTTAGACATTTCCGTATGCATATTTCATGAAATATGCATACAAATTACACTTTTCCGATTTCAGATCAGACATTTGGTTTTTGAGAAAAACAGTTTTATATTTTGGCTTAATTTCATTTTATTGGAAATGCTTCCGCCTTTATCACGGTCGAGCCTGAAGGACTATCGACACGAGGTAGCCGCCGGGCTCATGCGAGCGACCTCGAGCGATGCACACCGACCATCTTAAGATGGTCCGCCGCACCTGCAACGATGAGGTGCAGGAAAGCGCGGGCCGCGAGTGTGCCCTCCGGATGCGGGGAAAAAGCGAGCCAGAGTCCTTCACTCCGGACACAGGAGGTGAGTGCGTACCCGCATTCGAATTTCCCCCATGCACAACGGCGAGCGCCATAGGGTAACAGCAAAAGTGTACTGGACAAAAAGCGCTGACATAAGCGCGTTAATACAAAATCAAGCCGACATGTGCGCGTAACAAAAAAGCTTATAGAATTTCGTGATTTTTTGTTAATTTGGAGACTGAACTCTAAATTAGTTCTAAACTCTTCCATGTGTCCCAAAAGAGTGAGGGAGCATACATAAATTATGTAAACAACTAGGGGAGGGGGATTTGTAGGGTTTGGTTACACATGCTTACATGGTGGAGGGGAAATGATTGCTGGTTACCGTTTGCAGCTTAAATAAAAATTTAGAAATTAATAGTAGAGATTTTTAGGTCTATTAGAGTATTTTTAGGTGAAGTAGGCATTTTTAGGTTTGCACTGACTGGTAGCATTGTCTTATCCGCTTCTTGCAAACACATTCTACTCAGAACGTCTTTGTGATTGCAGATGTCATTGAGTGGCTATGTCGCATGTGGGAAGATGACGTATAAATGATTTTATTGCATTTTGTTTTGTCTCATTTTTTACAAGTTAAGATAAAAGGGGGTCGTTTTCAAAATGGTTACTTAATAATTGTGGGGGGGGGGTGGTTGGGGCTGTTGGTTTTATTTGGTTACATGGGGGCAGTAGCGGCACTAGGGTTAATGTCACCCGGTGCGGTAACTCATGGTGTCACCCCCCCCCTCACGGCACCTCATAGAGACCCCATAAAGTTTACCAGACCCTCTACAATTATAAACTTTACGGACATATATCCATGAAATGTAATACAAGTATACCTAAACAAAAAAAAATAAACTAACAACAGAATATTTATGCTAGGCCCTCGTACATTTCATTTGTTCCTGTCAGTTTTCAAAATTAATTAAATTACAAAATAATTTAAAAAAGGCTTATTCTGTTAAGCAAACCTTTTAGAGTAAAAATAAAACCAAAAAAATCATCCAAATGAATTTGGAATGTCATTTATGAAATTGTTTTGGAATAAAATGAGTAAAAAACATGTCATTTTTAAAATATTTTTTTGATGACCATTTTTTTGAAAAAAAAGTTTCAAAACACCATTTTGATCAAAATGACCAAAAACTGACGTCATTTTTAAAGTAATTAATCATCCGCGATGGGAAGGGGCTACTAGAGTTACAGCTTGAGGGCCTTGGATTTAAGGGAGCCTTATACATTTTGTTCATCCTGCATGTAGCATTACCCTTAATTAAACCTTAGTACGTGGCATAGCTAAGGGAGACCGGCAAAGATTCTGGCTTGGGGCCAGTTTCAAGATTGGAGGGTGGGGGTCGATCATTAACTCAATTAAGCCAAGTGTGTCCAAACAGAATGATTTGACCGGATACTGACAGGCTGTCAGCAGGGGGCCCCATCTGCATTTTGCATTTTGGTGTCACCCCTTGTGATGGTGTCACCCGGTGCGGTCCGCACCCCCCTAGTGCCGCCACTGCATGGGGGGATCAGATCGAGGTGGATCCATAATCAAAAAAAGTGGTTACGTAATTTATGTACGCTCTCCGAGTGGGACTCAACCTAGCCGCCGCGTTTCCCAACTCTCCTGGCCGCTTCCAGAACTTTCTATTCGTAAAAGTAAGTCTCCGAACTTTTCTAAAACACTTCATAACTGCAGCTAAAATATTTAATTTTCGCTCTCTTATGCCGTATTCTCATTACGCGTTCTTTGACCGACTCCCGACTTTTGACGTCACTAGTCGGGAACGGAAGAAAA
>JAQGCC010002666.1:0-17613 GCA_034698905.1 Xestoiulus laeticollis | reverse complement strand
TTGGTAGAAGGTCAGACTGAGGGTAAGTCCCGGCGGCACACTCAGTGGACACTTCGCCCTAGACCTGCCTGCCACCTAGTGGAGAATAGTAGCAGACAGTTCACGCCATCTTGCATTTTATTCTCTAAGGCAGGGGGACGCATTCCCCACTTTAGTTGGGTGGAGGGTGTGTGTGTTGTATTACATTATTTCAAATATTACATGTTTCGTAAATGCTTTTAATTACTTCTCTGAAATTTGCATTAATTATTATGGTGAACATCCAAAAATTGCCAGGTTCAGTCACTGTATACAGAGAATTTTTATGAATAAAAACATACATATAGGCACTAAAATCAATTTATAAAAAGTGGTCACTATACAGAGGTGGTCACTTTACCAGATTGTACTGTAAAATACAATCATTAAAATTTCAACTAAAGTTGCTTTTTAGTAATTTTTTGTTGTAAAAGTTGGTCAAAACTTGAAAAAATGAATTTTTGCCAATTGTAAATGCTTTAGTTTTTTTTTTTTTTTGAGTATTTATTTTAAAAAATTAATAACGAGGGTATCAATTAAGTAACAGTTATTCGTATAGACATACTTTATGCGTGACCCCTATTGCTGATATTTTACGCATTTCAAACTAGAAGGCCACAAATTTGACTAATAGACACTAAAGTGCCACTCTGCGCATAACTTTAATATTGAACATGCTTTCTAGTCTGGCAGTACGAAGATGACGGGCAAATGGCTTCCGCTTGTTGTTGAAGACGAGATATTAGTTTTTTTCCAAAACAAAGAGATCGATTCTCGCAGGTACATCGTTTTTTTATTCTAATTTTTAAATTTTTAAGATACCTTGACTATAATGAATTTCACAGAGAAAATTGATCATGACGAGTTTGTCGTTTATTATTTTAATCAAAATAGTCCAGGACGTGTTGAGTGTTCGCGTGTTGAATGATTTTATAGTTATATCTTCCTCTCCTTGCAAAATTTTATGGAACAGTACGACAAGTTTAATTCTGTTAGCTTATTATAAAATTATATATTTACATGTATATATTATTGTTGATTTTAAATCAACAAAGTGAACTTAAGCCTACCATTGCTACGTTTGTTGAGATGGCCGTGAGTGTATGGTGTGTTAATTTGTGTTGTTTTTGCGTTGTTGGAACAAGGGTTCGATTCCCGATTACTTTTATTATTGTTGTATTTTTCTTTATTGATAACAATTATACTGCTTTTGAAAATGTAAATTACTCTAGAGGGCTATAATAGAGTTAAATATTTCTCATGACGTGGATATTACGAATATGGCCTATTCAGCCTTTATAAAAAAATGGTACATTCTCTTCTCCCTATCTGGCCATTTTACCCTTTTTGTCCATCTGCAGGGGTTATCACATGTCAGCTGTTATATTCTATGGAACTTGTACGAGTTTGTGTATCCACAGTTTAATATTGTACACAATTTATATAGTGGTTATGTGTATATATGCCTACTTCATCTCATAATTGTAATTATAAAACAAAGTTATAAAAAACATTTCAGGGAAAAAATGCAAATAGCAATCAGCTAGAATAGAAAAAAAATTTTAGAACTTCAATTTGTTCATATACATGTACAAATATATATATATATATATATACATTTAAATACTATAGTATTTAAAGTGTTTATAATTGCATGTAGGCTATACATGTAGGCCTAAATTAAAATTAAAGTACAGTTAATTGTTTATATACTTTTTGTTATAATGATATTTATACAGTTTTGGAAAATAGAAAATATATAATTATTTCAGAGAACAATTTACTGCTATAAAAAATATGAAATATATTCATTTTGTCGCAGCTCATTGTGCAGACATAAGAGCGTGATTTTAAAAACGTGCACTGTTTACATGTATGTGGTTTCGTGGCATAACAGCTAGCATTTGTCAAAATGTGACAAACTTAAGTTGTCGTGTGTATGTATAGTATGTATTTAAAAGATTAGACGAATAAGTAAATACGAATGTTTCTGATTATGGTCATTTCCATTTTAGTGCTCTTGGAGGAAGATGAGCCTATAAAGGTTGAAAGATACATGTACATCATTTAATTTGTATGCTGTATTATGATGGAGGACAAGGTTGAGTCAGGAGCAGAGGTCAAGGAATCTAGAAAGCGAAAGGCAAAGCCACAAAAGTATATGTTAGAAAAATGTTCATTTTTATACATTTTTAAAATATATTGAGCCGAGCAGAGCATATTTGTATGAATTGATTATCTTATTTTACCCAATGCAATGTATATTTGCTCTTATTAATTTTGTAATTCTTAGAAAATATGAGCCCAGATGTAATTTATAAATTATAATAGTAAACAAATGATTCTATACATTGAAATTACTTTTATAAATTGTTTCAGATTGAACAGTTTAGTAACACCATTAGGTAAACGCAGTCGGGATGGGAGCCCTTCTTCTTCAACAAGGAATAGCAATTCTGGTATGCTATCATTTAAAATAAGGTCTCGCAAGTACTGTGGCAAATTACTCTTGCAGCCTGTTAAGTCAATCATTGCAATTTCAGATTGTGATTTGCTGGCTCCATTGAGTTTCGCCAGATTCTCAAGATCTAGGAGAAAAATTAAGCAACCGGATCGTTATATCGATTGTAATTTCGACAATCAGTCCGACAACCCCGAGGACGATTTAGCGCCAAGCCAATCGAGTGCTATTGTGGGTTTGGACCTCACACTATCGGATAAAGTCCCAAAAAGGAAAGGCAGGACCAAAAAAGCCGTTAACTATATTGGCGACAGCGATCCAGAAAGTGCTTTCCCCACCATTTTGCAAGTGAACAGCTATACGAAACTAATCGGAAGTAAAGTTACGAACGAAGTTAACGGAACTGTCGTTGATGGTCGGTGGGGACAAAGAAGCGAAGAAGAAATGACCGAAGAAAAGCGGCAATTTCATTTAGCCAGCAATGACACGGGCTCGGCAGAAACATTGCCCGACGATAAACAGTATCTGCACCGAGTTATCGAGCAGGCGCTCGGTCATTCCCTGCAATCGAACTCGGTGCGTCGAACTAGAGGAAGACCTAAAGCAAGTCAGGTGTCGACACGATCGGCAACCCCCGAAAGTGTCAAGCAGTCAGAGGAGGACTTGTTGCCCGAAGAAAGGTTACAACGTTCCGGCAAACCTGTGATCAAGTCCAAAAGCAGAGGCCGACGGGGCAGAGCGCAAGCTAAAGTTGCAGAAAGTCACAAACTTGGTGTGGATGTACGGGATTCAGATCCACCCAGAACTTCTAATAGTCGTGCCGTGTCTGAGCCAGCATCGGAAAATTCCTGTGATCAGACTAGTTCGGGAGGTAACGTGCAATTAATCCCAGAGTCGTTTAATAAGGAACCGGAATTCGATTTTCCGAAAGCATGCGGTCGAGGACGTCCCTCCAAGCGAGGGCGAGGAAGAGGAGGCAGAGGCAGGGGACGAGGACGTGGGTAAGTCACAAATAAATAACTAGAAAATTCCCATTTCCTTTCCTTAAAAAAAACAAACCGTATCGAATTTCTGTCCTCAAGTGAAGAATTGAAACATGAGTAGAATGTGAGATCTTGGGGCAACAGCCCCTATGGCTATCAAATGGCTAACCAAACTGATGTTCTTGGCAGGAAGTGCCATAGGAACATTCTCCTGAAAATGGGTTTGCCGACTGTAGGGTGCTTGATTTGAGAATAAGACAGAGCATGGTGTTCATCGATTTTTAGATGATTTTCAAATCATTTGTATGTGACCATGCAGATAATTACAGTTTATTGATGAAGAATTACCCAGGCGATCAAGTGACAAATCCACTTCTATGCGCTTTATAATAATTGTAGATTAATTGTCATTCGTTCTTATTATGCCAATTCTACTTGAAAGTTTTTTTTATGTGATTGAAACAATTGGGTTATCGCAAAATTATCGGATTGGATTTCTGCATTTTGGATGAATGGTATCTCGGGTGGTATGAATAAAAAGAGTTGATGCATTTATGTTCGTATAGAGTATAGACCTATAGATTGGCCAAAAGTTCAAGTTTCAAGTTATGCTGTCTGTACATGTTCGTTCAGATTTTTTTTTCATGAAATGTTTTGATTGTAATATTCAGCAAACGGTAATTTTCTTCCTATATTTATACCTCACTTCTTCCTTGCTGGTAGTGTGACTGCAATGGATAGCTACGACGAAGAACGTGGCGAGACCGCTGAATCCCAACTGGGATTCGTACAAATCATTGCCAACTATCCAGAAATATTTACGAAATCGCAAACGCCCGACAAACTGAAAGCCAAAGCCCAGGCTTATGAAAAAATCCAGGCTTTGTGGGGGACGTATTTCGGACAAAACTTAACGCAGCATCAGCTATTAAAAAAAGTTAACAACATGAAAACCAGAGTGAGGCAAAAGGCGGCCATTAACCGAACGGGAAATAGAAATGTTGCTCTAAAAGAATGGGAAAAGGCGTTGCATCGGCTATTGGGAGGAGACACCGTCCGGACCGTTAATAAGGCTCCCGGTGAGTGTGATCTATCCTTTTCAAGTTGCTGATCTGCTTGGTTTTGGATGACACTGCGAATCAATTTCGCTCGTTTTTATTGCTTTAAGGTGGCATTGTTATGGGGTGCACTGGCGTTACGTGCAAAGATACGAAGGAAATCGAACAGGACACCGTTCCGTGTTCGCCGACGTCCAGAGCAAGTTCACCGACTCAAGGTCTCGAACCGCCCAAAATGAAGATAAAAGGAATTCTGGAAGACAATGAGGCGGATGTAGCAAAAACACTGCCATCGCACGAATTGCATCGCTTAGTGCTACTGAAGCAATTGAGAGTTTTAGAATTGAAGGAAGAGAAACTAATCCATGAACTAATGCAAATGCAAGCCTGCAATCAGGAGAGGATGTTGTTTAACCCACAATAGGAATATCTCGATTTGGTTTTGAATAATTTTGAAATCAGTTTTGTACTCATTCGGCTTAATATATCTTTAAATAAAGACAGTATTTCCTAGCCCAGTCAAAAACATCATGTTCCGGTCCAGAATTCTTGCAAAACTTTTTCGAAAATGCATACGGAATTTCAAAAAAAATACCCTCTTTTAGGGAAATCAGCGTCAGAATGGTGTAAGTGCTATATGCTTTGATTTACAAACATATGATAATTTTTGTTTGGCCGTGCGTGCTAGCGAATTCGTGTTCTACTAAATATTCTTATGATGAAGAGTAGTTTTAAATTGTGTCTTTTGTAAATGTGCTCAGTTTTATTCATACCACCCTTGTACATTTGAATCCCAATCTTCCCTGGGTCCAAACCTCAGCTCAGAATTTTTAAGTCAGTTGCGCTTCTTGATCTCTTTGGCTTGAATGTTTGTTGTGCTTATTTTTATTATTGTTTTGCTCGTAAGGAACTGCCTGAAAATTGAACCCTCTCGATTTTTCTCTCACTCCAGAACCTCGAATGAATTGAATTGAAATTGCCGCATATATAGGTCCGTTCACTGAAATTATCTTATCGGTTTTTTATCCGAATTCCGATAAACTTCTTAATTGTTATGGAATTTCAGAGATGAAGGGTCCTTATTTGGCCATTACGTGACAGAAATGCTTCGGATGTAGTTTTATATTCGGCCCCAACCAGAGTCCAACAACACGGCACGTCAAAAGCCTTTGTAAATTAATCCAAATTTTATGTTGTTATCCCTCGATAAGATGGCTTCGGTGAACGGAACTATTATTTAGTTTTTGATGATCGATTACCGGTTATGCAACTTTCAGTTTAGAATAGCGCCAAAAAGTTTATTATAAAAAGTCTTTAGTCACATATTCATTTTTTTTTTAATAAATTTGATCTTAAGGTAAAAACATAGTGCTATCAGCGATTAAAGAATCGCTTCATTCTAAAATGATTCCTAAAGACATACCTGCGATTCGCGATGCACCCACACATAGTATAGCGGCGCATCAAAGAATAGAGCATCACATGGTTCTAGCGTGAATCCAAGGCACAAAGGAGTTTGTCTTTTTTAGAATCATTCTTGATTTTAATGAGTTAATGTATGAATGGTATCGAAAACAAGATGTTCGAAATCAATCATTGATTACAGAATCATCATTCTAGAATGAAGCGATTTTTAATCGCTGATAGCACTATATAGCACTATGTTTTTAGTTAAAGCACTAAATTTGGGCTTGTATTTTAGACAAATATTACTGTTTGTCATTTTTCAGCGTTTTTGCTTTTATTTTAGGGGGCATGACAGTCGTCCTGGACCGTTTACTAGTAGCGACCAAGTTTCTGTTGCAAAAAATGTGGTAAGCATTGTTTCAAAAATATTTAAATGTATTTACCTGAAATTTGTTGGTTACTACCAATAATATATGTACAAATATACGAGAACGTGTAGTGTAGTCATACTTACTAAATGGAATACATTAATATTGAGCTGTACGATTATTTTTTTTTTCCAGGCTGCAAAATGCGGTGTGTGCATGAAAGAGTACCCATCAATGGCTCATTTTAGGAAGCACGCTTATTCGGAACACAATGGGCTGGTACGTATGTTTTTGCTGTTTTGGTATTTCAGGTTTTCAATGATGCCCACATTTGCTCGATTCAATGTTGGGCAATATTCCATTTAGCGTAAATTGGGCAAAAGCGCATATGTGACATTCCGCAGCTGATGTTTAAGCATTCTTTGTAATCTCGTTCTTCTAGGCTCGACCATTTGGGTGCGATCAGACGTTTACACAGGAGGACACACGTAATGCTTATAACCTCTGTACGAAGTCTGGAGCACGATTACGCTGCAAAACACCTGGTTGCACACGGGAGTTCACAACACGAGGTGGTTTCGAGTACCACGTGAATGTATGCGGAAAAGAGGTACGGTACAACCTTACCAATAAAAATCCTGCCATCACCAACGTTTCATGTCGAGTTTTAAATAAGAAAGATGTTCTGACACCTTCAAAGTTTTCTCCTTAATTGGAAGCTTTAAAATTGAAACAAGTTTTTTTTTTAATACAAATCCAGAGAGATCTCGTCACATGCGAACTATGTGGAAAAGTTCTCATTCCTGCAAGCGTAAGGTCTCACAACAAAGCCTTTCATCCGGTGACTCCACCACCCGACGAGACCGGCGACGAGGAAGTTCTTCCCAAGAAACGAGCTGCTGCCGAAAGGTAATCAAGTTATAATTGAGCATGCATAATATAATTTAACATTATTGTCGAATGATGAAACTGCACAGTATGTACAACTTCTACAAAAGAACACACGGTAATATCGAATTATCTAAATATTTGTTTAACCTGTCCAAATTTCTATTTGCAGGGCTCAGGTGAGAGTTGCCGAATTCGCCAAAACGATGAAGTTATCCGATAATGCTAAGCACGAGGCTGCTGATGCTGATTATGATTACGATGCTACCGAGGAAGACGGAGAAAAAGTTGAGGACAATAACGAAGAAGCATTTTTAGGCGAGGTAGCCATTTTCATTAAAAATTATCGGTTAATCATAACAATGACAGCGTTTGCATCGAGCCGACAAAACGCTTGATGACTACGGAGCAGATTCTTGGACTTTTTCATCTAGAAAGAAATCTATGTAGCGTTATACAACGCGTAAAAAAATTGACTTGTGCTTCTGGAGATGTCTTCGATTTAGATATTGGCATAATCGAATTTTTTTTGCTTGCAGAAGTTGTATCTCGAACCAGATAAGATTCATATTTCAAAAGAGCTGTTTGGTGAATGGAGGGATGAATTGGCTGAAAATAAATACGCTATGTGCAAAAATAAGGCAAGTTATTATATTTATTTTTTTAATAAACTTCGTCTTTTGTGTTTTTTAAAATGCGAAATACAAAGTATTGATTTTGCAGAAATTGTTTTAAAACTTTTAAATCAATTCACTTTATTCAAAATTCTCATATTGACAATTTCATTTTTTTTTTCTATTTAGGGATGCAGCAAAATTATGAACAGCATTGAAATGTTACGCAACCATTATCTTAACTGCACAGCTAGCACACACGGCGGTCTGTTTACATGTATCTTATGCCACTTCAGCTGCAACAGTCGAATCAAAATTGAGAAGCACGTGGAGTCGCATAAAAGCGTAAGTATTTGTTGGTTTTAATTCATTGACGGCTAGTACCAATCTTATATGACATCTAATCAGGCCCTCGGAGAGGATGAGAGAGGCCTGGTCCCTTTTCTTTTGGGAGGCCCTCCTGTTAGTTTTCAAGATGTGTTTAATATAATTTTAGTAGAATAGAATCTTCCCTTGACTCTAATAGTCTATGGGATTTCCCCTGTTGAGTTGCAACTTAAGCGAGGAACTCCCATATTTTTTTGAATTTTCGTTAAAATTTGAGTGCTGAGACAATTAGCCCCACCGGTCCTTATATAGAGACAAATTTTTAGTCCCCAAAATATTCATGTTCATCCAAATTGCTCGTTTATCAAAATTTTGTCTAGAATGACAATAGGTCACACATGTTCTAGCCTGATCATTTTTCCTGTGTGTTGAAACGTTGTGCAATAATGCAAATCACCGCCGAGGCTTTTTTACTAAATAAGTCGAAATTAACGTCGAATACTTAACGAAATAAAAACGTCGAAAATTTATTCTAAAGAACGAAAAAAATATTATACATCCAAATTGATCGCGCCATATTTCACGGACAAACATTTTGGAAACTTGCCGAAGTGATCGTTAGGTATTATAAATGTGGTTATTTCATTATTGGCGTAAACATATTCTGAGACATCTTATTTGCTTTTATGAATTTTCTAGGGAAATTCTGGTGATGCATCAAAGCCCAGTTATTCAAGTAGGTTCGCAGATCATACTCCGGATTTTCAAGCAGTTATTCGATCGCTTGTTACTAATTATAGCTGTTTCTCGATACATTTTAGAGCACAAACCGAAAGCAGTTAAACTTAGTCTATTGGCATCACAGTTGTACCAAAGCATACGAATCGGCGAGTTTGATAAACCACTGTTTGCTCCTAGCATAGAGTTGGCGACCCAATTGTAAGTATTGTATTCAAAAGTCTAAAATGTTGTTAACGTTGAACCCTGTAGAGGGTCTTTCATATTGCTCTCATAGTAGCAAAGAGGAATGTGAGGGGAGACTAACTTTTTGTGAATAAGTGTGACATGGGGGAGGGGAGTGGGGGGTAAAAAATCTGCCAAAATCGCATTTATGGACAGCCCCCATGCCGAATTTGAAAATTAAAATGATTCCATTTTTCTAGCTTTTACGATAACTACAAGTCGGAACTTTATTCCAATTGGCCATCCTCAAAATCACAATGGTCTCTTTTATCCGATAGGTGAGGATCGTAAAGTTTTAGGTATTTATTTTTAATTGCGTGATTGTTTTCTTAATTTAAAAATAATTATTTTTTTTTAGCGAAAGAGAGAAGTACTTTCCACAAACCAGAGAATCTGTGGAATTCAAAAATTCCTTTCAAGTTGAAGGTGATACTAGCATGAATGATGTTGAGTGGAGAAATTTAAAGTTGTTCGAATCATGTAGCTCAAATGGTGAGTTCCCTCATATTTTTTTCCTGTTCCCCAGTAAGCAAAACTTGTGAATAGCACACAGCATTGGGACAGAACCATAATGTACGCTACTTGGAGAGCTGATGTGCTAATTGCAGGTTCAGCTGGTTCTGTAAAATTGATTTGTGCCGACGTTGAGGGATCGCTACTTCCGGGTAGTGTGCCACATAGAGGGACGGTGTTTGCAAGTTTTGCTGTAGTCGCTATTAAGCACCACGAGATGGCCGAGAGATGTGACTAAGTCGAAACCCGTTTATTATTTTCTGCAGTAGACAGTAATGTATCGACGTGCTTTGTCGGTGGTCCCGTTTGGGCCTGTTCCTGGTGTCCGACGTTGAACTCTGCCCCCTGTAACCAATATGTGGCACTGTACAGCCACAATAACATGGAAGCCTCGTATAATTTGGGCACGTCGCATCGAGATCCATGTCTACTGCAAATCTGGGATCTTGGGATGTTGGAAACTGGGTGAGAAAGTTTGTCAGACATTTTAAATCGGATTGCTTTATTATGGGTGGGTGATATACTGGTTGCAGTTAATTATTTCCAATTGTACGACTTTTGAGAACATTCTAAACAAAATCTCTAAGTGTGTTCAGCATAAAGCAAATTTAAAATTATTGAAGTCTAACATCCGTATATTCATTATTCAATTTTTTTCATGTCTTCCATAAAGAGACTATTTTGCTCCACGCCTGGCTTTGGCAATTGCTGATAATTTTGGGGCAATTTGGAACCTCGTTTGGTGTCCTAGTGGATGCTGGGAAGATCCAACCATATCACAAGTATGTTGTATACATTCATTTTCAAAATGCATTTACTAGAATTTGCTCGGATATGCACGTTATCTAAGAAATGTGTTTTACTATCTTCTATCTTGTTTACCATATTTACTTGTGTAAGGAAGGTCCTTCCCTCCCTTTTTTTACAAATTTTTGTCTATATATAAAATGTTCAGTATGTAGTATTGTAAGGCAAATATCCAGTGATTCATGGCTATATATTTTAAGCATTTTAATATTGAAAAAAGTTGCCGGGATGTCGATATTGTGTAATATCTGGCACAAAAAAGTTTGCTAAATTTGCTATTTCTACCACTAAGACGCATTTTCTACATTGTGTTTAAGCACTTCCACGTACGCCAACACGCACAACTGACTTTTGTATCGAAATCGGGATGAGCAAAATTGTGAAATGTCGCGTTACTAAGTAACATTTTTCGTTACAAATGTCTTTAAAGCCCGAGTTAGGCCATTACGCGAGTAAATATGGTAGACTTATATACAGCATACGATATTAAAAGGTTATTCTCCGAATCTTTATTCAAAAGGAAGCCGATAAATTACCGAGACTTGGTTTACTCGCCGCTGCATGTGCAGATGGAACTATTAGAATCTACAGGCAAGTTTTTAGATTTATCAGTCAAGTATTGCAATTGTAAAATATTTTTTTTATAAAATCCTGATGCACGTTAAACATTCTTGCAAACCGATTCGATAAAGATTAAACTAATGTGAATGAAGCCATATAAAAATGCTTGAATGTTGAAGATTACATGACCATTTTGTGTGATCGTTTGATTTCCATCTTTTATTAGTGTTCCACATCCATCTAGTCTTCACTTTGATAATGCCGATTTGCCTATCTATGCTGCGGCGCCAGTTGCCACGTTGGAAATAGCCCATTTACCAGGGTCAGAGTTGAATGTGCAGTGCACGGCTTTAGCTTGGCATCAAGGCAAGGATCACAAATACATCGTTGCCGGTTATTGCAACGGTACAGGAATTCATTTTAATCTCGATTCACTTTTTCAGGGTTTTAAACACGCACCTCATTTAGGTCCGTAATGCTAAGCCCATTTCTCACAAAACAAATGATGTAATTACAGGTCTCCTTTGCATGTACTATTTGAATACGGCCTCGCCGTTGTTGCGCTTTCAGACGACACCTAATACGGAACAAATATTTCCTATCAAAACATTCAGAGGACACTGCCACATAATCACCGGTTAGCAAATGTTAAAGTTGGATTTGATTTAATGTCGCATAAATTGCGAAAAGGTGAAACGCTACTTTCCATTTACTTGCAGGGGTGGATTTTTCCCATATCCACGATGGAAGGTTTTTTGTTAGCGTTAGCAGGGACCGAAACATGAAATTCTGGGATACGGAAGAACTTGGTTTACCGTTCAACGTTGTTCGGAAAAATGCATATACGGGCGTTAAGTGGCCTCCAAATTGGTGCGGATGCTATTCCTACTCGGATAACTGTTACAAGTGAGTGCTACAACTCAAGCAAATTTTCATATTATAAATTATAACAAGTTTTGTGAAAATGTAATTTTTTTTTCTGTTTTACCCTCATGCTTCTATCTATCCGATCTACCAAAATATTTGAACTAATAACTCTTTTATAATTCTTATTCAGCATATTTACAAATGCGACGTTTTATTCAGACTGTGGATTTTATGGAGATACATCCTTAGCCTTAGCTTCTCACAATTCTACAATATGGGTAGGTTATCAGATCGTTCATATTAAATTATGGTATAATGTTAAACAATTCAACTGTGTTCCAATTAAGCTTTTTGTCCTTTGAAGCCTTACTGCATGGACTATTACGCTTAACATCCTGTTAGCAGTGCTCAAAAATCTACAATTTTAATATTTAGTATTCATACACCCACTGTTGTCGAGACACCCTGTATTTATTTGTATTGTGGCTTGTGCATTTATCGTTTTTGCATGTACATTTTCAATTTTGGACATGGGCAATTTTGAATTTGAGTAGTTTGGATTTGGAATTGGAGAGATCTGGTTGAAAAAGAGTGCTGGTCGAGAGTTGAAAGTAAACTGACGGTTTCGATGTTTGTTGTTGTGAATTTCGGCTGGATTTTCCTTTATACAATACTCTGTGTATAATGCTAAATTAACATTATGAATGCAAAGGAAGCTTGGAAAATTAAAATAAAGCAATCTTGCCAAGATATGAACGTTTTAAAGCAACAAAAACTGCTATAAAAAGATTCTCATCCATACCGAATAAAGTGCGCCGCTTCTCCGCACGTTCCATTCGAGACGTGGCATGTGTACACCCATTTCCATGCCAATTCGGCTGCACGTGTTTTTTATAGAACATTGATTCTATAAAATGAATCATGTGCTGGCAGATTGTATAGACTATAAACAGCATTTTTTGATGCTTTAAAACGTTTATATCTAGGTGAGTTTTTCAATCTGCTACATAATTCTTTTTTTGTTCTAATTTTCCAAACTTCCTAATAATTACCATTATAATTTTAATTTAATTAATTTTGTAGAGTATTGTATCAAGTAAACTGCCCCAGATTTCAAAGTGCAGAAAAAATATTTTATTGTTCCAAGGTAAGGAAATGAGCGCCTATGAAGAACTTCGGTTTTTTGAAAAAAAAATAGACCTGATTTTAAATTGAACAATGTCATCTCAAGACTTTGGATCCTTAATTACAACTGGGGATTAGAAAGTTGATGTGACCAGATACAGCCTAGTTAGATAATCTGTCTAAAAACTGAGCGCGATCACTCCCTATGAAGGCATATTTCTGTTTTATATGGCAAATGTCCAGCGATTCAATATTGAAATTATAACTCTTCAACTTCAAGAGATGTGTTGCGTGCATTGTTCTAATTGCGTAATATATGACACAAACTTATGCAATATTTTTTTATGCAGGATGCATCCACTTCATATTGGCTTAATTGCGTTGTAAGCTGTGATTCAGCCGGCGAAGTTGTTATTGCTGTCGTCGGCCAACTAATGCAAAATCCCGTTATGATGAATATATCCAATAACAGACGACTGGTAAGTCGAACTTTTATATAACTCGCTTTTAACAGTAAACACTTTTATGTTTTAAATTAGTGCCGTTTTTTTTTTGTAGCCGTTGTACAGAATAGAAAATGTACTTAAAGTTTCGGGCGACGCGCCGGAAAAGCTCGATGCAGCTGTGATTAACCAGCAATTAGCGGATGATGGTGTCAGCACAAATATGGAAATGGATACGCTAGAAGCCGAAGATAAGATAGAAAACGAAGGTGAAACTTGGACAAAAATGGATAAGGACTGCACATCGGATTATGTCATCAGACCAAACAACTATAAAGATGCCGTAGACACATACAGGATAAACTATCGAAACGCTGCAGTGGTATGTTAATTTAGACTTGCCGAAAGGATTTTTGTTAAGATGAACCAAGGTAATTAATTGTTATTTTTCATTTATTAGTGGAATTTTAAAGAGATACCATTGCCCGAGCTGCAGCGCATAGGTTCTTCAATTACCATGAACGTTGATCACATAGATGAATATCCCTTACCAGCTATCCATCGGGTATGATAGCTGATGTTTCTATATCATTGCATGCAAGCTCATAGATGGAACATTTTTCAAAATTTATATTTACTTTTGAAGAAAAAGTTGCAAAGAACTAAAGTTTTCGATGTTTGGATTATTTAACAGGTTAGTTGGAATCCAAATCTTGGCTCGCACTTATGGATTGCAACTGGAGAACATTCGGGAATGCTACGCATCGTCCACGTTAAAAGTTTGGATAAACTGTGCGTCAAAGACGTGCGAGCGGCTTTGGCTACTGGGAAAATAACAGGCGTATTCGATAAGTAGTCTTCTTATTGCAAATTATGCCCATTTGCAGATTCTGCTTTTGAATTTCTTGCTGTAACAGGCCCCCATAGAGATAAAAACTGAAGGTTATGTCATTTATCGTTAAATATGTTGGTGACGACGATCAACAATTGTTTAAACATTTTTTGCAAATATTAGCGAGTTTGAGCATGTATCATATCAATTGATTTACCTTAGGCCTGCTGCACACGATCGCTTTTTACTGTGCGGTGCCTGTGCTGCACGAGCTGTTATCTAACTTGATTGGACGCTTCCAAAAATGGAAGGAACGCGCCCAATCTGATTGGATAACGGCTCGTGCAGCACAGGCGTCACACAGCAAAAAAGCAATCATGTGCGACGGCCTTAACGAGAACGCATTGGAAAACAGAGAATAGGTCTACTCCCTTTGAATAGTCGTAGCCTTAACCTAAGCCGTTTGTGCTTACTGGACGTAGACTTATGTGGGCTGGCCGACCTTGTGATACTTAGGAATTTTGGTGGCAATCGTTATAGTGTACTGGCACTTCATCTAATTAGCAATAGTGGCAAGCATGTTGTGTTGCGAAGGTCAAAAAAAAGGTAATTAACTCCTCAGATTCCATCACAAAAAAACGGCTAAGGCTATGGCTACACAACGGGAGTAGAACTAGTGCTGCCAATGTGGATAACATTAAGAGAGGCGTACTCAAACTCTCTATTATCTTAAGGAAGCCAACAGAGAGGTTCGGAGAGCCGCCGAGCATTGATGCTTGTGCTCTTATGCAAATGAACCGACAAAACGTGTACTTGTGTTGTCGTTCTGATGTAAAATTATTCGACTTGAAATCATTTTCTTGTTACATGACATTTATATTTTGTTTATACTAGATTTCAAGCCCCACGAGAATTTATCAGAAAATAAAAAAATATTAAATCTTTATTCCTGATTTTATTTTTAATGGGTTGTAGGGAAGTTTCGAATTCCCATACCTTCTTTTGTCAACTACATTTTTCTCAACTCGTTTCTCTCGCATACGTCATTCGACACATCTGTATTGCGCGAATGCAAGACTGTTAACGAGTCAAAATCCGCAAACACCATGTATGGACAAATAACACAACTTACGGATTGTATCTGCTTTTTGAATAGAAGAAAATGGAATTGTGGGGGCCCTAACTTGCTCAATGCGCAAGCCCGCATGCAATTCACACAAACAAAAAAGGAACAGCGAGTAACGGGGGCATAATTTCTATTGGCGCCTATAAGTGCCCAGCAGAAAATGATCCACAATCATAAAGCATTCAGTATTATCCAATTTTTATACAATATCTAAGAATGATTTTGATGGATATGTATGGTGATATAGGAATCCCCATTTGCTATACTTTTATAATACATGTATATATTTCTATCCTTCCGATGTAAAATTGTTAAATGTTCTTGTCACCAAAAATCTTAAATTTCATAGCTGGCTGATTTTCTTTTTGGATTTAAATGTAGAGTGGATATACGCAGCATTTGGTTTCTCCGTATGGACAACATTTCTGGATGAAGTTGCAGTCCGAGTCAAAAGAACAGGTTCTCCGGAGACACACTGTTCTGGTGACAATCATGTTGGTAAACCGATCTACTGGACAACGACCCCATCTTGGCTTTGAGGTGGTGGATGCTGTAGTGGATGTAGTAGATGCTGTGGTGGATGTTGTAGTGGGTGCTGTGGTGGATGTCATAGTAGATGCTGTGGTGGATGTTGTAGTGGGTGTTGTGGTGGATGTCGTGGTGGACGCTGAAGTGGATGTCGAGGTTGAAGCTGCAATGTTAGTAAAAGTTAAAGTTTATGAATTTCTTAAATATTTTCTAATTCGGCTAATTTTAGATTATCGCTTTTAAAATGCATCACATTTGGAAAATACATTAAATTTTAGTATATTTATGGATTTACGAAACGCCTTAACAATTGTTAACATGTTCGGGTTTATATGTTGCTGGATCTTGTTATATTTAAAGTTAAAATATGTATCACAAAATTTGATGCATTGAAAAGGCTGCGACCCCTCTCTTTTACATTTATTTAAATTTAAAATTGGAATATTTACCACCAGTGGTTGAAGTTGCTGCATCGTTTTCAGCTATAGAATGCACAATGTTGTTGTTTAGTGAAAGTTTTTCACCGTTTCTGGCTGAAGGGTTTGTTTCGTTATTTTTATTCTCCAATTTTTCGTTAATTGGAGAAGTTAACGGTCCATCAGTTGAGGAAGACAAAACTTCGTTAACCGAATAAGTCGAGGATCTATCTGATGAATTTGCAGAAAACGATGGTCTATTAGTCGATGTAGGAAATCTTTCACTTGTTGAAGAAGGTACGTTTGTCGATACTGTTTCGTTGTTCGCTGCGTTTAACGCTTCAGTAGTCGAAGAAAGTTCTGTTCCATTATTGGATTCTTCTTGAGGTAGACAGCATAATCGGAATCGTAGGCAACATTTTTGCTGAAGTTCTTTGCTACAAGAAATACATCCATGACCTTGCACTAAGCTTCCACAGTTTAGAAGCGTGAGCAGGATTATAATTACTTTAATATCCATATTTATCAGCATCTGCAAATTTGAAAAAAACAGCAATATTTGGTAGCTTTTACAATGACACCTCTATTAATAATTTTAATTGTAGAGATTTATTGTATATTTATCAAAACGCTAAATCTGAGTTATTTTTAACATTTAAAAACAATCAAGTTAGTATTGTAAACTTTGATTAAATTCTGGGACATACTTTTGTTATTGGGTTATTTTTAAAAATTGAAATTATCAAAAACGAAATTTTAAAAACTTACCATAAACTATCAGCTAAAATTCCACACGGTGTACTTGGCTTGATATTTTGATATTCTAATGACTGTGCCTCGGCTATTACCGGTATATAAGCTGGTTGAAAAGGTAGAATTTTCAGAAAGTGAATGACCCCATCAGCCTGACCTACCCTAATGGCCTTAAGGAAAGAGGAAGAGGTCGTGATAGAGAACATCATCTTGAAAGCAAAAGTGGGAACGATAAATGTATAATTTGAGGTGAGATGAGAAGTGAGATGTGATAAAGAAACCTGCATTAATTTGTAAATATAGTTATATTGCATGTATAGAATATCATATTGACCTGTAAGATTATTGATGCTCAACATATGCAAGTTGTAATTGATGTTTAAAATATGCCAGTTGTTATTATATGTTATTAAATAAGCAACCACAGAAAAAATCATGAGATTACATTTTTGAAGTTTTACTTGTGAAAAACATTTTGATTAAGGGGGAACTAAACACCCCGTTTCCTATGGGGAAAGCTCTCAACCAAGTCAGCGACTTGTGTAATTAAAATTT
>JAQGCC010002665.1:0-17613 GCA_034698905.1 Xestoiulus laeticollis | reverse complement strand
TATAACAAGTAGTTTTTTTAAAAGTAGGTTTTAAAATTTCCCCATAGCAAAACATGCAGTTCAGATCCCCCTTAAGCAAAATAAACTTTCATAATATACAATTGTGCAATAAACCAAAATTACTTTCAAAGAATTATAATTTTATCAATAATTTTGATAATACATGTACAGTATATAATGTATATACATTTTTCAAAAACTTTACCAAATTACATTTATTCCTAAACATTTAGCAAGTTACATATTTTTAACAATAAGTCTGAAAATTTGTTTAGTTTGATACTTATTAGTAGTACATGTATAGTTAAAGTCACCCCTATATCTGTAAAATTTGATAACTAATCCAAAAAATAACAATCTGATAGTGATTGATGATTTATTTCAAAATAGTGACAAAGATGTTGGAGTAATGATATTACCATCAAGAATAAATCTTTTTATCACATGGATTGAGTCCCATTTTATTAATCTAAACAATAAATACTTGATTTTTACAAAATCTTTGATAGCTTATACTTCATTAAAATCTTGGACAATTTACATTCATTTTAAAACTAATAATTTGGATTCCAAATTTTCCTAAAAAAATTTGCATTAATTACAATTGTCTCAAAAAATTACCAAGCTTTATTTCTTCCTAGACATTTAAAAAGTCATACATTTTTACTAATAATTTTGATAATTGACATTGTTTCAAAAACTTAATTTATACTTATTTTTTCAAAAATCTATCATAATTTAATTTTTTTTTCCCAGCAATAGATGCTATAAAATTTTTCTCCTAAAAACCATGACAATTTTTTTTATGATTTACAAACTTATTCAAAAAAATGATAATTTAAAAGATATGCAAAAACTGACAATTTACACGATTTCCAAATAACTGGCAATTTACAGGATTTCAAAACTACTGACAATTTTAAAAAATTGATAATTTACACTAAAACTGATAATTTATACGATTTCCAAACTAAATACAATTTACACGATTTCCAAAAACTAACCCTAGCCTTAATCTTAAGTATACTTAGTATACTTTTTGGTATACTAAATTGTATACCAAAAGTATACTAAATTGTATACTTCTTTGAGTCTACTGAAAATTAAGTATACTCCAAAGTATAATTTTCATAGTATACTTTAATACGTCAAATCCACTGTAAGTATCCTTAAACTGTTATTTTGTCAATGCTGCCAAGTTTTAGTTTTGACTATTTGTAATATACGTCTTAATTTTTCTCAATATACCTTCCCAAACTTTTAATTACACTATATACCTTCCTATACTCGTAAGTACACTTTACAGTATATTTGCAAATACACTATTGCATATACTTTTCAGTTTGCAATAGTGTAGTATAAAGTGTAATTAAAAGTATAGGAAGGTATACTTCATAGTATATAAAAATATACACAAAAGTATACTTTGAAGTATATGAAAGTATACTTTGAAATATATGAAAGAATACTTTGAAGTAAATGAAATTATAATTTTAAATATATGAAAGTATACTTTGAAGTGAATGAAAGTATACTTTGAAGTATATGAAAGTATACTTTGAAATATATGAAAGAATACTTTGAAGTATATGAAATTATAATTTGAAATATATGAAAGTATACGTTGAAGTGAATGAAAGTATACTTTAAAGTATATGAAATTATAATTTGAAATATATGAAAGTATACTTTGAAGTAAATGAAAGTATATTTTGAAGTATATAAGAGTATACTTTAAAGTATATGAAAGTATACTAATTATAGTTCAAAAAAGTACACTTAGTATACTTTCTAGTATACTAAGTATATTTAAGATTTTGACTAGGGAATAATTTACATTTTTATAAAAAGCCGCAAATACGCACAGAATCATTCACGAAACCTAAATTACGTTATATGCCACGTGCAGACCAACCGTATATTACTTCATGATATGCACCATGATTCATTCCAGAAATCTACTTCACTTATACAAAACAAGAATCCATCAAGAATACCTTTAACTTTTAGTAAGGAAAAATAAATACAAAACACAACGGACAATTACCATTTACCGCCTTCGTTGTTTCGAGATTCCTCCGAGGCATTTATTTTTGATGAAACCCAAGTGACCCAAGATTTGCGTATCCTTCACGAATGGTACTTCCAAGGCCCCAGGGGTTTCAACAAAATGGTGTTTGCATTTCGCATAATTAAGCCTTACATCTTTCAGTTCAGCGGGTTTTTAAAACAAAAGAGAAGATAATTTAATACCGGTTAATAGCCTTAGGGCAAGTAGAAAACCAAGAAAGCCCTTAATTATAGATCCAGCGTAGAGGAACAAGTGCCCGGGACATTAGGTCCTTTAGGTCAGAACCTAGTTTGAACTTCTTGAAAATTATGCAAAACTAACCCATTGGGCTTACGCTTGGACGATGGTGAAATTCAAATAGTAGACCAGAATCCGCAACATTTCCTCTTAACAATACAATTAGATTGATGACCGAAGAAGCGTTTGTTAACGCAAATTGGGTGAGCAAACCATTATGTATTTTATTTCATCTTCATTAATAATCTTAAGAGGATCCTCAAAACCTCTTCTTATAAAGGACTTCAGGATCCTCTTGGTTGTAAATGCTAACGACTATTGCGGAAAAAATGGCATTCAACCGAATTGAATTTAGGAATTGGATCCACATCCGCATTTCAAACAAATTTGTGTTTATGAAAATGTAGACTTTAAATGAATTACTATTTGTGCATTGTATTCAAAAAGTGTATAATAATCCAATACAGCGGATATCGGTTAACCGAGGTGCATTGCGGAAAATTAAAATTTCAAACCGTATATGAAATTCCGGCTAAGAGTGATGTTGTCATTTATATGACTGATATTTTTAGATTTAGTTAAAATAAACAACTATCCCGATTAAATAAAAATTATTATATTGGTACCTTGCATCATTCGATAAATAAATATCGATTTATTAAGTAAAATGTTTGAAATAGTACGCTTCTATTCCGGTCTCTTAATCAGTTTAACTTTTTAAATTCAATTACTGAAAAATACTGTAATTAAATTAAATTATTACAGAAAAAAATATAACATAATCAGTTTACAATTACATAAATAAAAAATGATCAATTCCTACCAAATGTAAATATCATTATTGTCTTAATTTACTTTTGTAGTAATTTGGTTTTGTTGATCAATGATTATTAATTGATATCTTATACCAAAACTACTTTCTCAAAAAAATGTTTATTTTAAAATTATTAAATGTCGAGTAAATGCTAGTCAGTTATTCATTAGCAAGCTGCCCCTTAAAAAAAGCAATCATTGTTAACTGTCGATAAAAGTTAGCTATCACTACTGCCCCTGAAAGTTGTCAATCACTGCTAACTGCCCCTAAAAGTTTGAAATCACTGTTAACTTCCCCTAAAAGTTAGAAAACACTGCTAACTTCCCCTAAAAGGTGACAATCACTGCTGACTGCCCCTAAAAGCTAGCAATCACTGCTAACTTACCCTAAAAGTTGGCAATCACTGCTAACTGCCCTTAAAAGTTAGAAATCACTGCTAACTTCCCCTGAAAGCTGGCAATCACTGCTAACTACCCTTAAAAGTTAGAAATCATTGCTAACTGCCCCTAAAAGTTGGCAATCACTGCTAACTGCCCCTGAAAGCTGGCAATTATTGCTGGCACTTGTGTTTATATAATTTTCATCGTTCAGGGGCAGCACCTTTTTATAATTAGCATAATTATAAAAAAATATAACAGCATAATTAATACATCATACATATTTTATTTAAACGTTAAACTATGCAAAGGAAATTTTACTTTCAAGTCCACCCTAACCAAAAAAAAACAAGGTGGCGAAAAATTAATAAAATCAACGAATAATATTTTTTTAAAAATTCACCAACATATGTTTAGCGTTACGCATTACAAAAGCACGTTTGTTTTATGGCTGTAGTGAATGTAATGTGTTTTTAAAATGCATGAACATCATCTGTTACAGAAATCCAGTTTTCGTTTGGCATTTACCGAGTCGGCCTAATCGACGATTTAAAAATTTAACTACATTTAACTCGCGTAAAAGCAGATTCATTAAAAATCTCATTAGGGCTATAAAAGTCCCAAAAACAAGCACGTACTCCCTTTATGCACAAACCCATTACAAACACATGTTGGACCCTTTTATCTAAACCCATTTCATTTTATATTTATTTAAACGAAATTTCAGTGTACCCGAGCGAGATTCCTTCGAGTCTTTTTTATTCTGATTAAAGCATTGCTCGTAATAGCTTGTAAATCATCGTTCAAATGCAGGCCCATTTCACTTAATTGTATTTTTCAAACAATAGCCATTTAATATTTGCAATGGTTCGATCATTTTATTTGAGCTGTATTTGAAGGATTTATGGAGGAACATAACCTTACTTGATCTTTATCGCAAACTTCTCGTATACGCATTTAAAATAAGGTTTCGTTTCCATGAAATTTTTAAGTTAACATCATTTTTAAATCAAAAATTTCATTAATCACTTCTTTGATAACACAGAATTTAGCAAAATTAGTGCAGATTATACCGATATAAATTGACTACTTACCGGATAGATGTCAATGGTGATGCTCGTAACACCCGGCCATCGCGAATGTCCTTTCGGTTATATCACAATGAAGTAAATAGTCCATTGTGAATTTATAAAATTCGCACATTATCACACATTAGTCTTCAATAAAATAACGACAAATATTTTGGCAATCCTCCTGAAAAGTAAAAAAAAATTATGTCAAGGATATGAAAAGCTGAATATTCAAGTATAATTTTTTTGTCTGAAGCAAAATGTCAAACACATCAAACTAATAAAGTTTGATTAAGCAATATTTCCAAGAAATTGAAAATTTGGTAAGATGATATCATAAATATTAAAATTTAAACATATTTCTGGAATCTTAGTGATTCTAAGAAGCCATTTTCGTCATTTTATCTGATGTACATAATCATGCTTATTGTTAAACGTTTGTAGTTTATTATGCTAAAAATTGTCTATATTACTCTAATAACTGCAGAATATATTTTACAAATTGTATCAACTTTTAAAAATCTATAAATTATAATACTGCTTCAAAAATCTCTTCATCAACTTTCTTGAATTTGAAAAAAAAAAATATCATAACTATAAGATTTAATATAGTTTTTATAGTATTTTATAGTTTTTATAGTTAATATAGTATTTAATATAAGTTTTACCTTATCAGAAAAGTATCAGAAAATTATTTTCTTAAGATATCAAGTGACTTTTACCATATCACAATAAAAGACTCATATTAGTGTTGATGGTTTGGAACCAAAAAAAACCCCCATAATACGAAATGAAGGGATGTAATAAAATCATAACCTAAGTTTTATAGACCCATCTCCTTGACACTTGATGTATTTTCTTAGAAATCGGTAAAACGCTTAAAATGCAAATCAGGTTTCATCAATTCGGTGTTTTGAAAAACAATCAAAATGGTGGAGTAATAAATAAAAGAAGGGGGATGAAATTGCCTTAGCAAATAAAATGAAGGAGGAAGGGAAAATTTTGAGGAAATAAGAAGAGTGACAATTCCTGGAAGTCGTAATAAAAATAAGATTTTCATCGTTTCCCCCCATTGAATATGCGTGACACGTAATAGCCTTAAGAAAGGTCTACTATCAAAGATTTTAGAAAAGCATTATTCCAGGATCCAATACCAATTTATACAATTTAGGGAAAAAAGTTGACTTTTCTAAGGAAAATCATTGAAGATAGTGCAACAAAAAATTCTGAACTTTTTCAAAAACTAGCTCAATTTCCTAGTAGAAGAAATAAGACCTTGTTAATGGCCTAAAAATGCCATTTGTAAGAAGTCTCTAAGAAAACAGTCTAAGAAATGTTGAGTAAGTTTGGAAAGCGTAATAATTCAAACATAAGATGTTATTTCATAATAACATAGATTTAAATTTAGGTGGATTTATTGGAAAATTCAAGATACCATGAAGACATGGATAAGTTCATATATATGTACAGTTCAAATTCGCTTATAATGATGCCTGAAATAGCTTATATTCCGTGTATAACGATTTCTCGCAATGTGTTTGGTTAGCACGTATTATCTTACGTATGTAATTTTATTCGGATATAACGATATAAAGGTCGTTTCATTCGCCTTTTACGATTATCTGATACTTTTACCTCTTTATAAAGCAACCCTATAAAGGGAAATTCCCATTTTCTTAGGGAATATTCTATGGAAATTTCAAAAATGCCATGATGATGGAAAAGTTCATATACAGTTGAAATTCGCTTATAACGATGCCGGATATAGCTGATATTCCGGGTATAACGATTTCTCGCAATGTGTTCGGTTAGCCCGTTATCTTTCGTATGGTAATTTTATTCGGATATAACGATAATCCGGATAGCAATGAAATTTCGAAATTTAAAATGGTTTCATTCGCCTATAACGATTTTCTGTCACTTCCTCCCTTTAATAATGGAACCCTTTAAAGGGGAATTCCCATTTTCTTAGGGAATTTTCTATGGAAATTTTAAAGATGCCATGATGATGAAAAAGTTCATATACAGTGAAATTCGCTTATAACGATGCCAGATATAGCTTAATCTTACGTACAGTAATTTCGTTCGAAGACTACAATGTCGGATATAACGATAATCCGGATAGCGATCCTATTTCGAAATTTAAAATGGCCTTTCATTCGCTATAACGATTTTCTGAAACCTCCTCCCCTTAATAAATGAATATCAGAATAATATCAGAACTAGGTGCAAAATACTATATTTGGATATTTCAGAAAAAAAGATGAAATTTCATACATGGATACATACGCCAGTTTTGCAAATAATCAACCCAGGATGACACAGTCAAAATTTACATCAATTTAAAAAAAAGTACATAATTAGATGAAGGAATAAAATATGATAATGAAATTACACAAGTGTTGATGAAAAGTAAACATCGTATTTCTTTCATCAACTTAGTCGATCAATCTTTATCGATGTTATTTTAATTTCCAAGATAACGATACGCAGCAATTCCGCGTGTTGTGTTTGCGCTTCAAGAAAAGCCGACATCGCGCACGAGTATCGATCATTTGCGATAGCGTAAAAAAATCTAAGTAAACCCAAAGTGTCCAAAGTGAAACAGACCAAATTTACTTAAGCAGATTACTCTGTTTACATCTGAAATCTTCATCCATCGCAGCAAATAGAAATTGTTCAACCTGTTACGGTACGAATGCCATTAATCAGATAAGCGCGTCTTCAAAGCAGATTTACCAAACTTGCAAATGCTCAATATTTTCAGGTGAACAATCATCAAAGTTTTATTTCTAAAACACACCATTTATCTTAAAAACTTTGATGAAAGTTAATTAAGTCGACCGAAACATGAATTTGGCATGAATGTTCGTACGCGCAAATCCGCGCCAAATATTGGCGATCGCGTATTATAAAAATGAATGGGTCACATCTGACCAAAACAGGACACATCTGGAAAATCAATTCAGTTTATAGCTTCCTCAATTTGGAGAAATCAATTGTCTGGCCAATACATGTACGGTATCGATACAAGTGCGATCCTTGAAGTACATTGTATAGGGGAGACCGAGGCTAGTTGTATATAGGAGTAAGTTGACAAAGGTTATATTTTCGGGCCATTTACAACAGGAAGTTGACCAAAACGTCATTGTAGGTCCACACCAAGACAAGGCTGGTAGTCCTGTAGTTTCAAATGTTTCTGATTGAAACTTTTTGTGTTATACTAAAATACATGTTTTTTGGCACCTCAAAGTGAAGTTCATAATTTGTAAATTAATCTTTTTTTGATAACAGACATAAAAAGAAAGGTTAAATTTTTGGACGCACATGTTTTAACATATATTTTGACAATATAAATACAGTTATAATTTTATTAAATTACTGCAAAGTGTTAGGGTTAATAGACTTTTTTTTTAAAATTTGAACATGTGGGGCAAGTGTTCACAAAAATCATGGATCAGGTTGTCATCATGTGAGAACTCAATTCTCGCAGGGGAAAATTAAATGCTGCAGACACTCAAATCTAACATACAAGTTTTTAATGAATTTTGGTCACCGAATGCAAAAATGAAGTCAACAGTTTAAAATCACACATAATTAAAAATATATTTACTAAAATTATGGCAAAAGTATCAAGGCGTATTTACATTTTTTTGAGCTAGAATAACTAGTCAGGGTGTAACTTTTGTGCTTTCAAAGCTGATGGCTACAATTATAGTCATTATGAAAATACATATTATATTCACTGAATCTATTAACATGCCATGGCAACTTGCTCCGACTAATGTGACAACCTGCAAGTTGTCACAAATTCCACATGTATTTAAAACACGAATAACAACTTTAAAATTAAACAAATGAAAAAAAATAAAAAAATAAGGATTTGTTAATCCAAGAGTTGCTTTATTACTGAGTAATTTTGGTTTTCCCTAAATGTGCACTTAAAGGCACATCAAAGATGTCCAAGAAACCATGACGTAAATTGGAAAATACATTTCACCGCATACATAGTGGGTCGAAGGCTTTCTCCCGATACCAAATACCTGAAACTAAACCTTTTTAGGTAAAAATCAACTATGTACCGTACGTAAATTTTTCACACGGTTCGCAACATATCGAAACAAACCGCGATAAATGACAAATCCGATATGTGCCGCAAAGCTACATGAAATCAACTATTGCACCATAAGTATTTCACAGCGGTAAATTTTAAAAATTTTCAATGTTTTTTGCAAAAATAACTGTGATTGAAAATATTATTCCAACAACACGGTAATGGTATTTGAATATGCGAGGACCATCTTCGCACTTAACGGACGCGGTACTACATTGAAGTTCTCGCGAAGTATCGCAAACACCGCCCGCATATAAAGTTGACGCAAAGCAGGCCACTGATTGGCCATCCGGAAATCGATTCAAAAATTGAGGAAAAGAGTCTCGCGTTCGCCCCCATTTCCAGCAAAATCACCGTCTGTTGCGCTTCTGATCGACTCAATCGTACGAATTACAGGCATTTTTTTTTTCGGCGGCATAATAAAGCGGCACGTAGCCGTGGCGAAAAAACCCTCGTGTTCGGAATGGTCTTCGGGGGATATTCAATGCGCAAGAAACACCCCAGTTTAGGCTTTTTACGACCATCGCACGGCTGATGCATGGAAATGAAAGAGCATTCATCGAAAAAATAAAGTCGGAGAGACGAAAAGTCCGAGGCTTGTGAATGCACAAAAGGGGTTTCAACGTCGGAATTGCATCCACCAAAAAAAAAATCTATTCCCTCTTCATTCCTTTATAAAGATTATGCACTAGGATGTTTACGACATCCGCGGAAAGATTTTAAAATCAGGCAGGCGAACAGGTACACAATGCATCGGTGCATTTGAAAAACGTCGCTTTTTGCAGAATATACTCATTATTTTATATTTCCATTAAACGCTAGGACCGCCCGTCGAACCCGGGCTACCCGAAAGTATGCTTTTTCTATAAATGGGTGAAACCGAAGGCGCGAAATAACGTTTTTTTTAAACCGGAGATTGTTTCCCATTGAATCTATGCGTAAAATCCCATTCGAAGCAAACATTCCATTAGATCTATAGCTAAAAAAATATGCATTTTGCCAAACGATTTTTTTTTTCTTCCTTAAGGCCGATTTCTTCGCGTGTCACCGAGGCTTAATATTTGCAGCGCTTTCCATTTATATCGAAAAATGCCCGCAGAGCTAACCCAAATCAAATTTCCTCGCGAAAACTCGCTTTAAAGGAACCTTTAGCAGTCAACTCCAATTTCCAAATCTAGAAATAAAAAGTTATACGCGACTATTGCTCGCTGACATTTCTTTAAGGAGCAAGGAGGAAGAAATTATGACAAAAGTGTTTATGTAAATAAAAGCAGGCAATAAATAAGAAGCTTCAATGCATAAAGCTGATCGAAAATGAAAATTTAGTGAATGCCCCTTGAAGAGGGCAATAGCAAAGTGCATCAATGCTAGCAGTGATTGCTTGCTCTTAGGGGCAGCTTTTAAAATGTAAATGATTAGCATTTAATCCAAGATTATTATTTATAAAATATACTTTTTTAATAAAATATGTTGAAATTATATGTAGCTTTTAATATGTGGAAATTAAAAATGAATTATATTGTTGATAAACTAAACAAAAATATTGAAGCTGCCCCTGAAAGAGGGAAAACATTACATACACGAATGCTTGCAGTGATTGCTTGCTTTTAAGGGGCAACTTTCAAAGTGTAATTCATTTGCATTTGCTCCACATTTATTATTTATAAAATGTAATTTTTTTTATTAAAATATGTTGAAATTACATGTAGTTTTTAATATGAAGAAATAAAATATGAATTGTATTGTTGAAAAACTAAACAAAAATATTGAAGCTGCCCCTGAAAGAGAGCAAACATTACATACAGATATGCTAGCAGTGATTGCTAACTTCCAGGGGCAACATTGTCAATTTAAAACTAAAACATAATTAATTAAATTAATTAATAAAATAAATCTACATATTTATAGTAATAAATTTTTATATATCGATTATAATATTAAGCGACATAATAAAAATACTAAAATGATAGATGCTGTCCCTCAATTGGAGACAAACCAATCCCATCCTTGGGTTTGTAGAAAAGCTGACTTTTAAGGTCAGCATTTTATACAGCAATTTACTTATATGAATCTTTAATTCAATTATTAAAAACGATTAAGTCTTGATTTTATCATAAAGTTAACATAACTTAACAGGATTTTGGCACGCGTATTTTAAGTCGATGGCAATTGCATTTAGGACAATGTGACCGCGTCGGGAAACATTAAATATGATACTATTCTCAACTGGGCCTATCTTAGGTCCTATCTTAGGGGATATACGCACATCAGTCAGTCTTGCCCAAATAGTCCTAATGAAAATTTAATCAAAATAAGCAGTGGTCCATCCATATTACATATTCCATTGTACAGGTACATGTATATCCAAATAAGCATCTTAACTTGTTTGCACAAATTGTAAAATTTCAAGGGTAGCCAATATATAAATTGAAAATGTTAAGAACAAGGACTAACAAAGACAATAATTTTCTATAAAAAAATGAGCCCTTTTGTCGAAAGCGGCTTATTCCTCAGATAGCATTTTTACATAAGCGAACTATTTCCAAAAGCTAACAAAATGTGTGAAGCAAGATTTAGATCTTCCTTCAAATTACACAGTACTTTTGAAAAGAAATTTTTCTATTCAATGTTATGTTTCCTCGAAGGAGAGTATTTATTTAAGGGCCATTTGACCCCCGACCTTTCGATCGATCACCATAGTCGAAACTCGCGTAAAAGTGACGAGAAGTAGTATAAAAAAAGCAATGATCTTCTGACTTTTCCCGATAAGTTATACGAGCTTAGCAGAGATCAAATTTTCCTTTCAATTTCTCACGTTACCCGAGACGAAAAGGCGGACTGCAAAAATCAGATTGGTTTTGATTAATTACTGCACGCACCAAGTTCGCATAATTAGCATCACTCGTAATTTAAAAGGCGAGCATTACACCCTATAAAGATGCCATTTGTGCTTGCCAAACAGTTGAGGGAAATGCAAAACTGTGAAGAAGCAGTTGTTGCCTTTCCTCCCTGCCATAGCGTCAAAATTCAAGCGGCTTAATGAGCTAAAGTAATTAAAATGATTTATGAAATTAATTGTTTCCACTGACTCCTACACTGTGTCTACCGTACGCTAGCTAGCTGTTCGAGGGGGGAAATGAAACCCGATAAACAACGAGATTAAAACTAGCTCCTTTCTAAGGTGGCTTTCTGTTTCGCAGAAAACAAATGGCAATTTACTGATTGCAACTTTGTCATAGAAATTAAGTTTAGTTATAAAATATTGCGACGGGCGGTTATGCTTTTACTTACAAACGAATAGTGCCGCTACCGTAAAACACATTTTACGTATGGATTTCATCTCAGTGATAATAAAAGCATAATGTTTATTTGAAGAAATCAAGGATAAACATTTAACAATAGTAAATTGTATTGTTGCGCGGAAGTTTTTTTTTACGGGTGGTCGTCCGCGGACCATCGCGATAGAATATGGTCCAACAGTGTTCGAAAAGAAAACTGATCTATTTCCTCTCATAAATAAGATATAACAGGGACTTTTGGCACAAACGTCATCTTGAGAGTCATACTTTACGAAAGGTAAAATACAAGTATTTTACATGAACTTATAGATTTGCCCGATTCGAACGAATAATTTTAATTTAAAATCCTCGAACATGTGATCACAGTATAAACCTTTAGTCTTATACTAAAAAAGGTTTACCTTTTTTATACTGTGGTGTGATAGATTATTTATGCTTCTAGCATTGGCGTCAACTATGCCACTATGGTGCGCTGCGAGTGCGTCGGCCATTTTCGGCCACACAAACTTCAAAGGTGATGACAGGAGTAAACATAATGGTTCCTATACTGTGCCGATACCATTTGGCGTATATGCCTGGACCGCATGAACTATTGGGCCTTTACGGATTCCATCGGGTGGAAGTATTATAAGGGACGCACCATGGAAATACACGTCACCTCCTTGTCATGACCAGGACAGTGCCAAAACTTGACTCTGTAAACCCGCGACCGAGGGACGAACTCTTCCCAAATCCGCGAGGTGGCGTTGCGAGCACACCGCGGGGACCCATACAAGATGATGTGCCTTTACGCTTAGACTCCCGCAGCCATGAGGTGGCGTTGCGAGCGCGTAAGGTACCCAAATAAAACAATGTGCCACTCTACTCTTTAGGCGGTCGTTCATTAAGCTTCCTCCCCATGCGCGAGGTGGAGCCACAAGTCCACCGGGGACCCAAACAAAACGTTGTGCTACTCTACGCTTAGACTCCCGCAGCCATGAGGTGGCGTTGCAAGCGCATAAGGTACCCAAATAAAACAATGTGCCACTCTACTCTTTAGGCGGTCGTTCATTGAGCTTCCTCCCCAACCGCGAGGTGGCGCCGCAAGTACACCGGGGACCCAATCAAAATGATGTGCCACTCTACGCGTAGAATCCCGCAGCAATGAGGTGGCTTTGCGAGCGCGTAAGGTACCCAAATAAAACGATATGCCACTCTACGCTTAGACTCCCGCAGCTGAGAGGTGACATTTCTACGCTTAGACACCAACTTATAAAATGCCGACACGAAGGCTGCGTACTGGTTCACCCCTTATACTGTGCCACTGAAGCTTTTCATGCGGGCATTCCAACGCATATTTGAATAAAAGCTCCAGCCAATCAAAATCACTTTAGATATCCGAAGTCTCCAGCGCGTCTGCATCAGACCTTTCGCCCAACATCCGGAGGCGGTTGTTTTAATAAAGTCGGTGGTTTGAAGGGTTTCAAAGTCGTGACTTACTGCAATTCATTAAGAAAATTTGGCTGGCATGCGGGAGGCCAGTTTGAATGGAAAAATCCATTCATTTTTACGACGTTCAAATGCATTTCTCCGTTTATAAGCGCTAAGCCTAAACGTCTAATTTTCTTAATGAATTTTTAATGACGCGTAGCAAATGTGGAGATGAAGAGAAATGAAAAAAAAAATGTCTCCCTTTTAAAAGGGCCAAACACAGCCGGTGTTACTAAATGAATTTAACGAGGCTCCCCCCCTCCCCGAAATGAGTTTTCATCAATGTTGTTTCGTTCAAAGTCATTTATATCGAGGTAGCGACTAACTTTCTCACTGTTTTCTCATTAGTTTCATAACTGGAAAAAGGGAAAATTCAATCGTTTCAAATGGTCCCCTTGGTGCCCCAGACAAACTAGTTTAATTTTCGACAAATGCACAAGGCAGAAAATGTTTAAATTGATTAATCTATACCAGCATAAAGAATGCGTACCGGCAATGTACTTCCCGTTAACTGATTTTATAAGAAAGATTTCTTAGAAATGTCCTTTCCTTTTCTATGACTTACATGTAGGTCACAGATGTTTGTATAAATAAATTCAACGTGTATAAATAAAAAAATAATTTATTGAAAACTTTGACGATGAAATTCATATTTCGTAATGAAATTTAGGGTGGGGGAAGTCAGTGATTTTTGGTATCGGTATCAATCGCAGCTGTTGCTTGGAAAAATTAAACATATTTTTAATTAAAGACCATGCCTAGATATTAAAATAATGCATAAATACATTAATATGATTAAAACACAAAATAAAAAATGTATTGCTCTAAGCATTCATTTTTCATGACTGCATAAAAAGCTAGGGTCTTAAAACTTAAAACATAATTGTTAAGAAGTGCGTTATTCTCATGTTTCAACAAACTTTAAATAAAATTAAAATGTTATATTCTTAGTCTTAAAACTAACTTCTAGCAAAAATATCTTCAATTTTATAAGGTTTTACCAAAATGTCACTTTTTCTCGGAAACCCAAATAATAACTTTTTAGCCTTAACACTTATAACAAAATTTCAAATTAAAAAAGGAAGAGAATGGTGTGTTTGAATAAAATTAACTGTTTTCATCCTCATTGGCATTTATTTAAAGTTTTTACAATGTTTTAAGAACAAAGGGAAAAGTAAAATGGTGGCTACGTAGCATTACACCAAAGTGATGCAGGGAAGCCACAATTTAGGCGTTTCCCACTTTTCTTAAAAAACATGATAACAACTTTAAATAATTTCCAATTAAGACGAAAACAGTTGATTTCACACAAACAGACCATTCTCTTCCTTTTCCTAATTTGACATTTTGTCCTAAGTGTTAAAGCTAAAAAGTTAAAATTTGGGTTTCCGTGAAAAATGGCTAATAACATCATTGGTCAGAGCACACGTGACTTCCAATTTAACCGCATTAATATAAATTTTAATAATATGTAAGATTTAAAAAAGTGGGGTTGCACTGACTTTTGGACACCCTCGATGTCAACCTAGCCGCATCAATCTAGACGAAAGTCCGAGCGATGGTCAGTTTGGCATTTCGAGCCGAAATTAGCCATATCCAACTGGGGACATTAAGCCGATTAACGCGTATAATCAGAATGATAATTGGAAAGTATCTGGGTGTCAGGGCGATTCAGATCCCGATGGAGGGAATTCAGTGTAATTCCGATTGGTAGTGCATTATTAATGCGGATGTCCATTTCCCGTTCGAAGGATAAACAGGTTTAATATCGTGGACAGTAGCGAGAAATTCCCAATAACATCACTTCATCGATGAATGAATACCAAGGTGAAAAGCAAACATGATATATTGGCTAAGCTCGGATATAATGTACATATAGGTCTGCTAGAGAGATGTTCTACTGAAGGCAAACATGCTTATTCAGAATGTATAGCAATGCCACCGATTACGATACGTTTACGATTTACGATGTCATAAACCTGTCATAAATTGTCTTTTAGCGAATGGCGATCGATATGCGTCTTTCGGCACGCGCGCATCATTTATTACGCATATCGTAACCGTAAGCCCAAGCGACCGTGCTGCTATTTCTCGCTATTAGCATCTCAATATAATGAACGGTTCGGGCAGTACCGTCGCTATCCGACGATACTAAATGACTGTTTATAACAAACGGCAATGCGACGTTCCATCCCCTTAGGGTTCGTTATATCAAAAGCCGACAGTTAATCACACTATCAGTTCTTCAAATTTACTGTAATTTAAGCCATAGTAATAAATGTACATGCCCCTAAATAGAGATTTCGTATTAGACCTATCGCAACCATTGAAACCATATATAGAACACAGCCATAGCAACCATGGAACACAGTCATAGCAGCCATGGAACACAGTCATAGCAACGATGGAACACAGTTATAGCAACCATGGAATAGTCTTAGCAACCATGGAACAGTCTTAGCAACCATGGAACAGTCTTAGCAACCATGGAACAGCCATAGCAACCATGGAACACAGTCATAGCAACGATGGAACACAGTTATAGCAACCATGGAATAGTCTTAGCAACCATGAAACAGTCTTAGCAACCATAAAACAGTCTTAGCAACCATAGAACAATCTTAGCAACCATGGAACAGTCTTAGCAACCATGGAACATATATAGCAATCATGAAATGGTCATAACAACCATCGATACCAGTCATAGCAACCATGGAACAGTCTTATCAACCTTAAAACAGTCTTAGCAACCATGGAACAGTCTTAGCAACCATGGAACAGTCTAAGCAACCATGGAACAATCTTAGCAACCATGGAACAATCTTAGCAACCATGGAACAGTCTTAGCAATCATGGAACAGTCTTAGCAACCATGGAACAGTCTTAGCAACCATGAAACACAGTTATAGCAACCATGGAACGGTCATAGCAACCATGGAAAACAGTCATAGCAACCAGTAATCATAATAGTATCAACCATGGAACATTTATAGCAATCATGAAATGGTCATAGCAACCATGGAACAGTCATATAGCAACCTAGGAACACATCCATAGCAACCAATGAACAGAGCCATATCCCAACCCATTAGCGTTCGTTATTCATGCATATATAGAGCTTTGCCCGAAGCGGTTCATAGTCCCGTATACCTTTCCCTTACCTTAAACGATGACCACCTCATGTGAAGGGATTTTCCCATTTAGAGGTTCTAGCATTTTGCCTCTGCATCAATTCCAGTTTACGTTAGGCGCTAGTCGTAATCCTATGTTACGCGAAACGCATCATAGAAGGCGCTGTTCATCATCGTCTGTTTTCATCGATAGTAGCATATGTATAGCTATGCATATTTTACGATTAAAGTACCCAGAGTTAATTAAGGGCAGACTAACTTCTAAGCCGCCATTAATTATTCATGTTTCAGTAAGGATTAATAGGCGCATTACTTTTAATTTCCTCTTCTACCTATAAGATGGCTTTTTTTTTCTTCTTGCCTTTTTCTAATGCTGAATTTAAAAGCATTAGAAAATTGTAAATTAGATTTTTTTTTTCTGTAGCCAATGACTGGTTGATTTTGCATATGGGAGGACACGTGGTGCCTGATTAAGCAAAAATCGCTTTTCTATAGCAGCCAAAGTTATCATTTAAATTTTAAATAATCGTCCCTGCAGGTGATTGGATGCCGAATAAATCTTATGACCCTGGGGGTTAATTTGCATATTCTCGCAATTAATCCACGTGTTCATACGGTTTTTTATGACCGACCCCATCGTAAATTTAAACAAGTGTTCAAGTCGTTAATCAATGTCACGTGATGCGAATATATACTTTAACTTTATAGCTTTAAAATGCGGACCATTTGCTGTTTTTCTAAATACAGTTTTACAAGTTTGGATGAAAAAACTGCTTAACCATTTGATAAGTTATTCAAAATCGACTGATGCGAATAAAATTTAATTAAAAAAGTATAGCTAAGGAAGAAGGACAAAATGTCAAAAAGTTTGGAAAATAAAGAGCGTGCATTGAAACCTGTAAATAGCGCATCCCATTGGGACCGAATCACGGAGTGTACTACTTGGAGGAAAGTGCTATATGAAGGTACAGCTAAAGTGATGACCATAATGAATCAGATATTATTATCCTAATGAAGATGCACAAATATA